>QBDW01000480.1:0-51558 GCA_003261595.1 Maconellicoccus hirsutus | reverse complement strand
AAATCCCAGCACCTGGTCCTTTTGGAAGCTGCTCTCATGAAATTACTCTCATCTTTCAACAAAGTAAATTGAAATTAACCTCGTCTTAACCAGTTCATCTCGTACACAGATACGCACAGAAGCCTTTCATTTTTTCCTAATTATATCACGAAAATAACAGTTTACTCCATGGAAATTTCCCACGTTTTATCATTTGGCGTATTGCCGCCATACACGAGTAAAGCTAATGAAGCTAATTAACAGCTAATTTTTCATACTTATGTAAAATGTAATATTTCATAAGCGGAGAGTTTCGTTGACGTAATACACACGAAAGAGAAAAAATTACACCCTTTGGTATACTATACCCAATTCTTTCAACCCTTATATCGTACCCTTTTGTAACCCAACGTGCTTTCCGACAGGCGACAGCCATTCATAAAAAAGATGAAGTCGCTGAGAAACAATTCAAAAAAAAAATGGTTCTATACTCGATTTTTTTCGTCTTTCTACGTAGAACCGAAGTGATTTATGATCGAGTGACTAAACCGTCTAAATCATAGTTCTCATGTCTTAGACGATGATATGCTATTATAAAAACCATCATATCGTACTTTACCTGTATTCACGTGATCAGCAACTCCAAGCGACGTTCCACGTACTCGACGAAATTCCAAGGGAGGCAAAAACGTTACGAATTGTGGAAACCATTATTTTTAAAACTTCTCTAATTCCTAAAACCCCATCTGCGCCAGAAATTAAGCCTAATAAATTACACCCGGCAAAATGGTTTCGTATTCTGGAGAGGATTATTCAAATGAACCCTGCTTCTCCACCTCATTATAAATTCACCGCCAGTCACCGCCTAGCCCAAAGTTTCCACAACTCGTTCAGCCTCCCTTCTTCGTATACGACGAAAAACACCGCGATGCCGGCGACGCACACACACACCAAACACGCACGTGGTTAAATCACGCGTCATTTCGGAAAAAAAACACTGCACCAAACCTGTAATAAAAAACAAAAATGTTAACGAGTTATCTAATAAGCATTGTTTGATAAATTTTTCAACCGAATACTCAATTACTCTATTTTAACAAATTTTTTCTCTATACAATACATTTTTCCCGTTTTACGACCCACCATTGTTACGTGCACCGAGCGACAAGTTGAACGTAAGTGGGTATTTTATGGGTACAAATTTCCTACGTAAAATCATCTCGTGTGTAGTATTCCGGCCATATCGTGTTTTTTTTTCATATCGTGTATATATTCTCCTTCATCCAATTACCGTCGATGTTTGTCGTGGTGTTGCGATTGTTTTCTAATACTCGTGCGTTCCCATATCGCGACGTCGAATAATGATACGAGTACCTGTTTGAAAATAAAAATCCCACGTTTCAGAATTTTTCTTGTTATTTATTCTCGATACATGGTGAACTCGTTCTAGCCTCAAATTCCCCTGTAGCTCGCCTAATGAAGGGAGAAGCTGAAATAAACAAATATGCCATCAAAAAGATAATTTTCGAGTATGTAGTCGCATTCCAAGAGGGGAGGGGGTATTTTCAAAAAAAGTTTTGTTTACTTGTTATTTATCATCTATGTTATTATTACGCGTTATTTTTGGGGGTATTCAATTGACAATTTTTTTAGAATTTTTTGACGCCTAAGATGATCTTACTAAGCCTTCGAAAAATATAATTTTCGAGGGTATACATATAGTCGCATTTCTATTCCATTAATTGGGGTAGGGGGAGGGGTATTTTTGAAAACGAATTTTTTCATGTGTTTTACGTTATAGCAGACTATTCTTTGAGACATTTTTCACAACCGAAATCACCTTGAAAAATATTTTAAAAATTACATAACCTCGAAAAAACTATGTAAATTTTTCAGCCAATGAATTCGTCACATTTTTCCGGTCAAAGCACACGCTAAAATTTAAAAAACAATTTTTTCGTAATTTTCGCTGTTTTTTCCTGTTGAAGCAAACTTTATCAACATTTTATACACGAATTCGTATAAAATTGAATCCGGTGCACCAACTTGCAATCATAAAAAAATTGCCGTTTCACAAACACTGCATAAAAAGTCAGCTAACTCGACTAGTTTTCGAAGTATGACGTGGTAAAACAAGGAGGAACGGGAAGGGGGCTGACGATTTTCTTCGAGTTAATTACACAGAATTTAGTGGGGTTAAATTTCCAACTGCTGAGTCATTTTTTTCAAAAATAATCAGTTTTCGTTGGACTAGAAACGAAAAGCAATAACCGCTGTAATTAAATTAATAAATCATCGACTCCCTCCCCCCCCTCCTTCCCCCTTCCCCTCCCTTACTTCGGCACGTCATGGCTCGAAAACTTAGCAGGCGGCCTCAGTTTTTTTTTTTAAATACGATTTGTAGATAATTTAGTGTACTTTGACAACAATTTTAATAGATTTCAACGAAAATATTTCTTTCCCGTCGCTAACATTAGAAAAAGAAAATTTTGAAGAAAATCTACAATTTTTGTATAAATTGTAAATACATCTCAAAATGTTGGTTAACGACATTAATCATTTTTCTACTCATCCTAAAGAGAATTTAGTGAGTTTCAATTTTGAATTGAAGTAATTTTTTGATAAAAACAGTTTCCACAGAGATACCAACGAAAAACTAATTTTAGGGGGTTAAGATCCTCAAAAAAGAGGGCTCGCGAAAACAGCATTTATAGAAATGTGAAGTATAATGTGAAGAAAAGCGGGGGGGGGGGTAACTTAATTCTAGTTATACACCAAATTTTAGCTTTATTTTTTTAACGGCAATATCAAAATTTGAACGAAAAAAAAACGGAAGATGGAAAAATTGCAACAATATTTCTAAATCAGTGTCGATGATGAAATTTTTAGGGGGGGGGCGGGGATTTTTCAATATTTTTCTCAATGACAATATAGGAAATAGAGAACAAAAAAATCGCGATGTTGATTTTTTATAAATATAAAAATGAACAATTAAAATATTTTTCAATTTTTTTCTCACATAATTTCCCTTAAAAATTAAAATCATGGAAAACTTAGCTAAAAACATGGTTTGGTGGAGGTAGAAGGGGGGAGTTATCAGCCAAATCTCTCTCGAAACCGGCCCCGTTTTGGGTCATAAAATCAACAAGGACCTGTTCGGATATCGTAGGCCCCAGAATTCCATAATTTTCGTTTACTATCTCATTTAGCATACTTTCTAAAATTCCTGATTACGTAATTTCTCGCTCGAAAAAATCAATATGATCGATTTACTCACAATGCGTGTTGGTAGACGCTATAAACAAAATTTACGCGAAAAAACTCACTTCTTGAAATTTTTTAAATAATTAGTACGTTCATTTGAAACTACAACTTTTTGCCATAGTTTTCAAGAATAATTAGTTTGAAAATAAGCGCCAAACATTTTCAATCAATGGCAAAAAAATTCACAAATACGACAAAAAGTGGAACTTGGAGGGTAAAAAATAGCTGAAAAATATTACCACAGCGTAACAAAACCACGAAATAACTCGTTTCTACTTCAAAACCACTACTATCGGAAATCGCATTAAAATGTATGATCAAACCTGAGCACAAGTTGGACTAAACACTACAATGATCGCAAATTCACGTCGTTAGCATCGAACGTAGGTTATTAAATACAAACCGTCGAGTTAATACCGATTACAATGGTTTAAAATAGGTTACAACGATAAACGAAATGTCATCGGCCTGTGCTTCGACTCCGATACGTATCCTTATCAGAAATCCATAACTATAACTTTAATTGAATTTATTTAATGGCTTCTCGCTCATTTACTTCGTCCTTAAACGTTGCAAAACGATTGTTCTACCATTGTAAAGAACCCTCGAGACGTAATATCGAATGGCGAAAATATTTACGACTATAATTAGTTTCGATATCTAGAACGACAGGTTTGATTTTTTAAAAACATTTTACTATTTAAATCAACCTCGTTTAGGTTAAATAGACCGGAATTAATTACCTGCAAAGGCGTATTTTGAACCAACAAAAGACTATAAACTCGATGGGAAATTTTTTTCGAAAATTCTACATGTGCTTTTTATAGTCTACGCTCTTGAATATAATAAGCACGTTTAATTACGTTTAAATCTACGGGAAAAAAGCGCCGTTCAGTGATCCCGAAAAATTCAATTAGAAATTTCGACCAATTCCGCAGCTTTATTTTCTCCCAAAGTCGATTTCTTTCTCGAATATTTTTTTTATCCAGCAACTTTCGCAAATGGTACAAGTTTTGCGTTTTCTAAAAACGAGAAAACTTTGCTTTCTCAGCTAATGCTCAAACTTTGGTAATTTTCGTACTGCCGAAAGCCGACGACGACGGAGGGTGGCAAATCTAATTTTCAACGAGGGTAGGGTTCCCCCTCGAATCGAACTCTCGGGAAACGTTGAGCTGGGTATTTGGCGAGGTGCTTTTCAAAAATACCCATACTTTTTCCCCGGTGTAATATTCCCGCATCCGGGTGATTGTATTGCGTAAAATGATTACAATCGACGTGAAAAACGAATCCTTACGCGTTTTACTTAACGTTCCGAGATGAACGCGATGACGAAATTTCCTCCCTAAGATGTGACATTCAACCATGTACAGTTTAGGGGTGCGTGTAGTCGTGTACCATATCGGCAAAGTGTTAATTTCGGCGAAGACGAGATTTTTCTTGTCATCTTATCAAGAGGGAGATTCGATAGGTGGGTTCGTGATGAGAGCTGCGTTGCGACTTTTAATTCGTCCTTATCGACGTGTAACTTCGAAGAGGTGCATTTTTCCTTGAGAATTTTTACACTCTTGATGAAGCATGGAAATGAAATTCCTTCGGGTTTTATCATATGTTAATTTCATTATTTTCGTGTTGAAGTCATCATATGGGGGATTAATTAATTCGCAAAATGACGATAGCTGACTTGGCCCTAAAACTGCAGCACGAGAGACCAAACAGGATATTGCAACGAACCAATTTCGCTACTTGAACATTTTTTCGAAGTTTTTCACGCTATTTTTACGCATTTATGTTATAATTTAATAGGCAATTACGAAATTTTCAAATTTTCAACGCTTTCAAAATAGCTCTTTTATACTGAGACGATCCTTCGATGAAAGAGCATTTATTTAATTTTGCAAAGTAAAAGAACGAAAATAAAATCGTTCAATTTTGCAGCGATTAGATTGAACGAATGAAATTTTGAATTTTTGAATTTTTCAGAAGCTTCTATGGATCCAAATTGAAGTTCAGATATAACTTGAGGACAGTGTTTTTCTTTGAATTAAAACTAATAATTTTTAAATCATTATTGCTGTATTTTTCATTATTTTTTGTGCAATTTCCCCATTTTACTTCGTTTTATTGTTTTTTTTTTTGAAAAGAGAGGGGGATTTTGAGCTTTTCATCGAAATTTTTGCGTTTTTCTCAAATTAATTTTTTTAAGCTTTTGCATTCAGTTGTTGAAAAAACGTAGAATGTCGTCCTTTATATTTAAAAAATTTTTTTATCAATTTTTTAAGGTATTTGCCAAATTGCAAATTAATGTTTTGCCTCATTTTCGTACAAAATATTTCAAAAATACCGTTTTTTGCGCATTTCCTCATCTTGCATACAACTTGAGTTCCCTTTTTCATTTGAAAAAATACCCTTTCAAAACAAGACACAAGTAGAATACAAATTCAAAATAAATCTTAAAATGACCATGAAAAATAAAGATAAAAAAAAACATATAACTTAATCAAAACTTCATTTTTCAGAAGAGAAAAAAAAATACGGTAAACGAAAAATCTAGTAGCTTTTATAAAATACGTTTAAAAAATCAAATTAATCAAAAATCTTAATAATAAAACAGAGTCAAAAATTTTGCTAAATGTCTACAAGTAAAAAAATATTTAAAAAACACAAATTATCGGAAGATTTTCAACATATTTTTCATTTTTCATAATATTGCGAAGTATTTTTCAAAATTTCTACAATCGATAGATCTTCGGGGTATCTAACGAATTTTTTTGGTTCGAAATTGTCTCGAGTTGTTTTCGATAATTACGGTCTCACTTGATAACCCCTGCTATACGAGTAAAGAATGCAAAAGATACCTCGATAATGGCAGCTAATGATGCTGTTATCAGTACTACGTAAAAAGCACGTTTTTCGTAATTACCGATAACATACATGTAATTAGCGGTAATATACACGTAATTACCGATATTATATACATGTATTTACCGCAATTTACTTGTAATACGCTTATAATTACTGGAAATTTACTTGCAAATTACCGGTAATACGCTTGTAATTACCGGCAATTTATTGCAAATTACCGGTAATACGCTTGTAATCACTGGTAATTTACTGATAATTACCAGTAATTAACACGTATATTGCTGTAGGTTAAAATGAAACGGAAAACAGATTTTTTCAAATTTTCAGATCTTGAATCGGATTTTTTTGACATTTTAGAACGGCAACACTGGTTTATTCAATGAAATTGCTGAAAGTTACAATATTTTTTCAACGCAGACTCGACACTTATGATAACCAAATTTTCGCAACTAAACGTCCTTCCACTACTTCCTGCCTTTTTCAACGTTATTTGCGAATCTACGAGAAGTTTTTTCGTCAATTGTTCGATATAAATAATTTTTCGAAACTTTTCCAGGATTTCAGACGATTATTTTGATTTTTTTATGCGGGGTTTTCGCGTTTTTCTCCAAAAGTAGGTAAAGTAATCATTTTTGAAAAAATTAAATTATGTAATTCGGGTAAAGTGGTCGACGCATGCCCTTTCCCCTCTCCTGTGTCTCTCTCCCACGTGGTAAAATTATTTTGAAAAGCTCGTTAGAGTAGTTTTTTCAAAAATATTCTGATTTTTCATTTTTGCGCTACTTTTTGACAAAATTTACTTCCTTTTCATTACTTTCATAATCCATTTCTAAAATCACCACTTGTAGATACCCTGACCCTCCAAATTCAATTTTTATCAATTTACTAATTGATAAATTGAAAAAAGGAGTCAAAAATTCAACAATGTTTGCAAGTGAAGTAAAAACTTCGAATGACAATTTGAATAAAATCCTGTGCAATGAAAAAACAGGGGTTGTTGAGCGTTGCCATCAAACCGACGATTTATTTTTCATGAGAAAAATGACAACAAAGAAGCGTATTTTTAAAAATGCAGATGCTTCATCTCAAACGTCACTCGTCACCGCATTATACACCCTGTACAGGAAATTAAATACTCTGGTGATGCGGATGGTATTCATAATTTATGTATTCTTATCAGCTCGCAGTCATTGCACGAGTACATCGTGTTCCCTTTGTACGCTTTTACATATTGGTCGAGAGAAAAAAAAGTAATGGAGTTTTCGCGCGATTAGTTCTCTTCAACGTGTAACAATACACGATACAATGTTCCAAACACGTTTCACATCTCGATCTTCCAATGATAACCTCGCCTCGGAATAAAATGGCCGTTAGCGTTTCGCCGCCAAAGGGTTGATCGATCGCACGTCGGTTGCCGATAACATCGAAGGTATCTCACGCAGACAGCTCGTCTCGGGCCCACGTCGAAATACCCAAATATGCTTTCCTTAACGAGCACCGCCGTAATAAAATCGCGCTCATAAAACATAATCCGTTGTATCGCGGCCGCCACGGCCCGTGCGAGTTTGTAAAAATGGCCCACTTATTTTCGAGTGGTAATAAAAACTACCCTTAGAATTACAAACAAATACGAGGGCCGATGACCTCGTATGAAATCCTTGACCTTGGCCTTTGACCTAGGTTTCGTCAGCGTTGTCATTTTATAGCCTTAAGCGCTATTTTTACGAGTTTAGCTCGTTAAACTTTTAGATCAGGAAGTAATGACGTCACGACTGATAACCAAATTTACGTAAAGGTTGTTCGAACATGTTTTTTTCGGGTGTTCTCCTTGAATTCGGTGGCTCCGATGGAAAACGGAAACAACCAGGCACGATAGGACTTGTTGAAATGTATATCGAATCAACAACAAAAACTTTCGATTTATGGGTGAAGAAAATATAGCACGCGAGAGCCTAACGTTTCTTTTCCATATAAATCAGATTTCCTGGTGGTAAAATATGAGATAGCGTGTAATTTTTGTGTCAAAATAAAATTTCCTCGAATACGTAATATTTTATTTTTACGGGTTTTTTCCTCTCGTTGTATTATTCGACGAAACGAAATTTTCGTCCGCGAAATTATCATTGTACGGAAAAACAAGCGTATACAGGAGGTTACCAACTATCTATTTCGAAGGAAAAAAAACCAAGGGAGTGAATTCGCGTATTAAATTCTTATTTAAAACGTATGCGCGATGTAATTTTTCGAAAGACATTGATGCGTATCGAATTTCGCGTCAAATTACATAAGATTGGTAAAGCGACGATATTCTTCGGTCTGTAAGATTTGATTTTGCTTTCTTGTCCAAGTCGTCGAATTTATGCGCGAAATTGAGCGTGAAATGATGCTGGAAGGAGTAATTTTGAAAATCGTTAGGTTCGATGTGGGGATTGATGCGCGTGTTGGAATTATTACGTCGAAGTAGCCGAAATAAAGGGCGATCTTTTTTATTCGGTGTTTTCTCGCTAAGATTTCGCAATTGTTGAAATGGTGGTTTTGTAATCGAAATTAAATGAATTACGAAACGTCGAGGGTATTGTTTCGATGTATTTTGTTCGATGTTTTGAAATTGAGGAGAATTTTGTTCGAATTTTTGCCAAGGGTTTTCACATAATGTGATTACTCGTATAAATGGAAAATGATTAAATTGATTTGCATAATGATATGTACTTGCTTCAAAAATGTCGAAATTTTTGTAAGATGGAGAAAACGAAATGCCTCAGTTGGCAAAATGCTTCAAAAAGGCTTATTGATGATTTTTACAACGTATAATTTACTCCTTTCAATTTTCAATTCAGTAAGACCGTTTTTGATATTTACATGTCTTGGCTAAGGCACACAAAATCGAAAATAGTCACGAAAAAGAATTATAAAAAAGATTCACGCAGTTGTCACGGCGACGTGCCATGCTCATGAGTGATGATCTTGGTATTTTCATCTCATGATAACATGTCATAGATGACAGGTCATCGGTATGGTGACATATTACGATCATGAGAGACATATACGATGACACGAGCAGTTGTCATGACGACGTGTCATGCTCATGAGTGATTCATAATACTTTCATGTTGCCATCACAATTCACAGATAAAACGTCATTGTTATGGTGCCATATCATGATCATGAGGGATATACTGTACCATAACAAGTGATTATCATAGTGACGTGTTCATGATAAACGTCATTGGAATGGTCAAGTATCATGGTTGTGCGTGACATACCTATAATCAAGTCTTGGTGATATGTTGAATGACATGTCCTGAAGTGTCATGACTATGAGTGACATATGATCGTTGTTTTGGTGACATGTCGAATGGCATGTCATGACGTGTCCTAGTCATGAGTAACAATTGACCACGTCTCGGTGACATGGCAAATGACATGTCATGGTGACCTGAATAATAATAACGCATACCATGTTATGGATGACTATTCATTGTCATGGTGACTTGTCATGGTCAGGAGTGACATGTGATCATGTCATGGTAACCTGTCAAGTGACATGAACAATGACAAGTTTTTGTTTTGGTGACGTGGCATGGTTTCGAGTGGCATGTGACATCAAACGACGTCTTCTAATGAACATCATTGTCGCGAAGTGACATGAAAATGTCACACTGTGTTGCGAATTTGTACGCAAGTTGATGCTTTATGGTACAGAACGAATACTTTGAACTATTTTTTCGTAATTTTCGACCTGAACGAGAAGTCAAAAAAATCTGAAAAGTTCTCGTTGTTTGCATTATATTTACTACTAAGAAATTTCAGAATTTTTGAAAGAAGCTAAAATTTCTAATATCGTAATTTTTATTTTAAAATGTTTTTTCAGTATCTTTTTAAATTATTCACCGCATCAAGGACTTTGTTGATTTTGGCCATTTCTGTCCACTTCACAAAGTTGTCCCCAAACAGCTTTTTGTGAACTACATGTTGATCTTGGGTGAAAATTGTAAGAACGAAAGTCGTAGGGAATCAAAATGGGGACATTTTTTGTCATTTATGCATTTTTTTCAAATCTTGCAATTTTGAGTTACTTTAAGAAACCTTATTTTCACTGTTTTTGCCTTAAAAACACCTAAAAAATGCGAAAAAATGCCCCGGTAAAAGCTTGAGATTAAATTCGATTTTGCAAAAATTTTTTAGCTCAGTAAATACCCTAAAAAAATTGTAAAACCATGAATTTTTCGTTTTTTTCATTTTTAAATGAAGTTTTTAAGGATATTTCAAAAAACTGAAGAAATACAAAAAGTACTTTTTACGAACTAGGGGTTGATCTGAGGAGAAAAATGTTCAACCAAAGGTTACGGGGAATTTAAAAAAGCCAATTTTTGAAAATGTACTTTTTTTTTATTTCTTCAGTTTTTTGAAATATCCTTAAAAACTTCATTTAAAAATAGTAAAAATCCTCTATTTGAAAAACTCGCGAAATAATAAAAAAAACGAAAAATTCATGGTTTTACAATTTTTTTAGGGTGAGTATTTACTGAGCTAAAAAATTTTTGCAAAATCGAATCCAATCTCAAGCTTTTACCGGGGCATTTTTTCGATTTTTTTTTTTCAAAAAGACTCCCCCTAAAAATAAATATATAAATATAAGACTTATAACTCCGAATCTCCGAATATAAATTCTACCACATTTTGCACACGCCTCGGAGACCTATCACTGCAGCTATATTTTCCGTACATCCTATTTCATAGAGAATTTCCTTAAATCCGCGAAATCGACTTATAACACCAACATAGCGCTCATCGGATTACAACCAACTTCACATAAATCCTCCAGTGTTATCCATTTAAAAGCCCGATTTCGTCACACGTTACCTATGGGTTTTATATCCGTCTCACACACGTAACCAATTGAGACATCAAGCAGAATGACGACGCGCGGAAAATTCATTAGAATATCCTGCAAGTCGATCGCATAAAAAATCTCCACTTAATCCCACAGCATCCGTTGAATTCTTTTCGGAACTCCGCGGCAAGAAAACGTTATCGCTGTAATTTATCAAATGAGATTATTTTAATTAAAACGTCGCGCGTATACAAAAAGCGTTCCATTATAAATAAACGCTCTTCGACAAACATTCTGGTATATATTCGTCAACAATGTAAAGCTCGATGTTTTCAACGCTTCGTAATCGTGTTATCTCTACCACTAAGTCGTATAATTAAATATATTTCAACGTATAGAGGCATCTTTTTACATATTGAACAAGTCGCGCTTCACTGAAACATGGTAATTGTGGTGTTCAAAAGTGAACGCGTATTTTTAACGATTTTAACCACCATCATGGCCAAATGTACAGCAACCGCCATGTTTCATGTACATACACTCTCGTCGAGCTACCGAGTTATTTTCAAAACAAAGTTAGCATAAGTTTACAAATCCATAATTGAGATTCTACCCCCTACGCGTTCATCCGAAATCAATTTACGAGCGCCCCGGAGGTGGTCATCGGAGAATCGTTTATAAAATATGAAAATTAGAAAATTAGTACGATCTATAGATTCGTGTATAATCGTTTTAAATACCGAAGTTATTAATGCATTTACATACATAAGCTTTTCCATTAATTTTTTCTACCATTTTCAAAGGCGGATTTCTAGGCGTTTTGACAGGTGATAAAGTATCTAGAAAGGTTGTATGAATACGCGTGTTTTCTTCGTGTCGCTTTTTTTCTCCTTCTTATTCTCGTTTTCACAATGAAGATTCCGTTCTTTAATTCTGGATTATATCGGATTGCGTTATTTATGAAAAAACGCATTTCATAAACGAATACCTCAGAAACATGCGGTTATTGTTGAAATTCAATGAATCAGGAGACTTCTAGGAATATTCAGTGGTTCTCAGGAGTTTTGGGGATTTTTTTTAATTAGTGCATTTTCGATTTTGAGGCTTTATTTAGCGTTTTTTGATGTCAAGTTCGATATTAGCGTATTATCGAGGGAATAAATCACTTGTTATTTTCAAACACAAATTTTTCAAGTCATCAAATTCCAAAATAACCTACTTATACCTTCGTTTTTACAAATTTTAAATTTTTCAAGAAAAAAAAACAAAATGGCGACGATTTAGAATATTATAAATATTTCAATCACGTCAAATTCCAGAAGCACATTAAGCTATTTTTCATCAAGGACAGGAAAAGCCAACACAAAACCAGATCAAGCAGCTGAAGATAAAATTTATGATTTTTTTCCTAAAAAATTTACACACGGAAGCTACATTATTTAAATTAAAATTAAAAAAATTTTTAATTTAACATTAAAATTTCATTAATTAAATAAACTAATAAATTTTCAAGTTAAATAATTTACTAAATTTAAATAAAAATATATTAAAAAAATAACTTTAATTAAAATTACCAATAAATAATATTATAATAAATATTGATACATTAAACTTATTTAATTCATATATATACATTAATAAAAAATTTTATACTTAAATTTCTATTAACTGAATTTAAAAAAAATTTTATCAAATAAAATATTCTAAAAAAAATTTCCTTTATTTTTTGTCTCAATAATTTTCACCCAAGGTCAACCCCTAGCCCATAAAATTTGTTCTCGCAAATATTAATTCCGAGGAAATTCGCCAAAAAGGAAGTTATTTTTGAATAAATTGAAAATTTGATGAAATATAAAAAATGTTTCTCTGCAGATTCTCAATAACTTTTGTTTTACAGTTTCCATCCAAAATCAACTTTTGATCCAAAAAAAGCATCGCACCCCCTCTCTCAATGGAAAAATAAAAACTGAAATTCACGACGCTGCAAAAAATTATACAAAACGTTGAATGATTTTTTTTGACAGATTTCAATGAAAAACACATTCCCAAAATTACAGCCTTCATTTCCGCCATTTTTGTCAGATTTTTTCACAGAGAAATGTGGATCAAGGGGGTACCCAAGAGTAAATCGTTGATGCAAAGTATGTAACATTGTTGCCTTTTCCTTATTTTCTAGAATTTTCGTCGGAAAAAGATTCTTCTGTAAAAAATTTTGAAATACTCGTAAATCTCTTCACAGAATTTCGAACCATCAAATTCAACGAAAACGATAAAAATTGAATTCCAAGTATCCATCGATTGCTGAAATTTTGAAAAATATTTCAAAAAATCGCAAAAATGGCAAAATTTACCGAAAATCCTAAACAATGAATTTCTGATAATTTGTAAGAATTCACGTAAAATTCACCGACTAGAAAAAAATAACGAAACTGCGGACGAGTAATTCCTCAAATTATATCCCACATTACATTACCCAATAGAAAACTTCCTTCCAAACCAAAGTCGGATTACAGGACACCGGCAAAATTTAGGAAGCATGAATTGAAAGACACGAAAAACGAGTATAATTAAGGCAACTTTGTCAAGCACACCTATAATTACGAATCCCCACGGGTACCGCCATGAATTCGACTTTAAAACCCAATATATTTCCCGACACGAATTAATTTCTAGCATTCCATAATTGTCGGCGGATTTCAAGCGAACGAATTTATAACAACGGCCGTTTTCTTTCACCCAGTTTGAACTTGTATATCGCGCATAAAAACCCAGCACGCGAAATTTCCACCCAAAAAAAAAACTTCTCTGGCTTATTAGTACAACTTGCATATACACATGAAATTTCGGCTCATAACATGTATAGAATGAAGTGAATTTTTTTCCTCTATCTCATAAACTTTTCATTAGAAAAGCTCGACTTAATAAAGGGTACTTTGTTCGTTTTTCTTGCTGCAAAATGTAACCTAAGAAACGTGTACTGTAAATGTAATAAAGAAAAATAAAATGTTGTAAGAAGGGGTGAGCTTTTCAAAATAAATGTTCGCATTGTTCGAGACTTTTGAAAAAGACGACCGACGAAAAAAACAAGTAGGAAAATATTGCTACATAGGAGGGTTCTCAAATTGTATTAAAAAAGTAAATAGGGTTTCTTTTTCCATCACGATAACAATATGGCTGGCTTTGCGTTTTTTTTTCTCTCTCCCGACGACGTAATTTCTTCGACGTTTAAATATGCAGATGAAGATTTTTTTTTAATAAAGTCGTTTGCTGGTATCTGCGTTGAGAATTCTATTTCGAAAAATAGGTTCGGTCAGATGACGATGCGTGTCAACGCACGATAATAAAATTTAAAAGTTCGCTGAATTGGCAATTTACACGTTAATTATGGCTTGTAAATGACTCAGACGATTCATAAATCACGCGTACTCGACGCGAGGTAAATTTCCGCGCGTTTTGCACCTTCAACTTGGAGTACGTGCCAGTTGGAATTATCGCCGATGACGTATTCGCTTATTAATATTTAGAACCCACTGGTAATACGATAAAACGCTGCGAACATCAAAGAGGGATAAAAATCTCGGCATCTCGACTTTAGTCCTTCAAAATAAGGGTTACTCCATATTCGTAAAGTTACAAATAACTCGTTCGTAACACATGGCGTAGCGAAATTATACTCCGGTGATGGAAACTATAGCGAAATAATTTTTAATAAAATGAAAATGAAATTTTCCCCGACGAATGTATTTTACGATTCGTTCAAGTCACAAGTGTCTCAACGTTTCCAGAACGCTGACCAAAACAATGTCTTATCATGGTCACGTACACAAAGGTAACTGGAAACTATAGAACGTTAAAACCGTCGAATCTAAAACCCGAGTCTTATCGCAGCATCCATTAAGATTTAACAGACGAATTTGTATAATTCGACCAAAACACCGCGGTAAACCGCCGCCTCCCGAGGGAAGCTCTTACGAAGTACCACCGAGACGCGTACTTTTACCTAATCGAGGCGTAATTTTCGCTCGTTCGTGGTATAATTGACTATATTACTATGCAAAGTACCGCGCGCCCAAAATGAATCTTCGTAAATTAGCATTATCTCGATATTTCGTATAACTCGCGCGTAGTTTCCTCGGTGCGCCGAATTTTCCGCACAAATTTACATATTTACGTTACCCCCGAAATAAAGCATAGGAGAGGAATCGTCACGAGATGAGATATCTTTGATTTTGAAGCGAATAAAAAGCACCATAGAATCTATAGAAATAGCTACGTGTCCATGTTATTCGGCGCATCCTGGAAATTCTCTCGAGATAAATGGCCATTCTTCATGGTAGCAACGGAGCAGCATACAGGCTCCAGCCGTCTTTGATGCGAGTTCTGTATCACCCCAAATATAATCTCATTTATCGGAATCGTATATTAAACTCTTGTAATTAAAACATAACAAATGTTTAAATAATTGAAATTGAGAAAAAAAATTTGGACAGTTTTCATGATTTTTACTAAAAAATTTACTCATTACTTCGCCCCTCTCCATATCTTTCTGACAATCGTGTCTCTTGTCCCTTACTTTATATTGGTGGCTAACTTGAAAATTTGTCACCAAGGGATTTGCATATTGTCTCCCCTCCCTCTTCACCCCCTCCCGACCACAATTCCATTCCGCGAATGTAACAGGGAAAAGCTAAACGAACAAACGTTTGAAACAAAGAGTGCGCCTCTGGTTTCATGATGAATTCGACTAATTTGGAGTTCACGAACTCGCATCAAATACGTTGAATTAGAAAATTTTTCGTTTTCAAAACTTTACCAAGGGATTGGCTCAAATTTAAATAAAAATGGAATTTTTGAAAAGATTGTATTTACGAACTCCTGTAACCAAAACTTCACCTGCTAGAGTTCAATTTTGGTTTATTAGCGAATTTCCGTGATATTAAAATACCCAAATTTCTTGTAAAAATATATAAATAACCAAAATCGAGTTGAAATTAGAGTAAAACGTATTTTCTATTTAATTAGAACCGTTTGAATCCGAATTTCATGTCGGAGAACCGTTCTGGAGCCTCCAGCAGAATTTTCATTTTCTCCGGAATTTCTAAATTTACCAGAAATTGCGCATATGAGATCAGGTAACTTAAGTTTGATTTTTGTTAATTCACAACCGTACCAACAAAATTACTCATTATTTCCAGAAAATTCCAATAGGCCAAGTGGACCCTTCCGGAGGCTCCAGCACTATTTTCGTTTTCTCCAGGATTTTCGAAATTCTCCAGAAGCCGTTCATATGAAATTCGGCAACTAAGAACAATTTCCGCCTCTTCATAACCACTTCAACAAAATTATTTACATTTCCAGTACCCTCCAGCAAGCCACCTGGGCAGTTTTTTTCAGTCACAAAATTAACGAAATTTTAAGCAATCTTTAAGAAAGTGACCGTCTGGAATTTTCCGAAAACATGGATAATCCGACACATGGAAGACAAGATTATGCTTGGCTAACCTCAAATGAAGAGTTTATGGAGAATTTTAAAAACGCAGGAGAAAACAGAAATCGCCTAGAGCCTACCGAACGACTCCCAAAACATGAAATTTGGATTCACGAGGTTTAAATTAGTGAAAACAAGATACATTTCACTTCATTTTCAACCATTTCCTCAAAATTATCTCGTTCCAGAAGCCCAATTCTCTTTCAATGTAAGTTCTGGAAAGAACTGTTACCACCCTGGAGCCTCCAAAATGCTATACAAACATGTAATTTAGATTAATTAATTCCAAATTAGGTTAAAAATACGGTCAACTCTATTTTCACCTTTTTCTTCAAAATTACCTCGATTTTTCAAGAAGATTTTAGTCAATTCTTTGATTTTCACAAATTCTCAACAAAAATCGAAAAGTGAACTTGGCCAGATGAAATTTTGGTTACAGTGGTTTCCAAATATGATCTCTTCAAAAATCTAGTTTTTATTAAAATCCGAACCCGCCGCCTAAACCCAAAATAAAAAGCATTTTGAATTCGGAAAAAAATGTTATTACTCAAAAGAAAATGTTGCATGATATTTTGTCATTTTCAGCACCCCCCTCCTCCAATCTTATATTCTGAACCTGAGAGAACCATAATTCCACGCATTAAAAAGATCTTCATCACGTTTAAACCCAGCAAATATTTACCCACGAAAAAAAACTTTCGAAGTATTGCGCAACACAAAAACCCCCCTTACTCCACCTTTTAAAATCCCTCTACGAAATAATTCGAAACAATCCCCATTTGTGAATTCCATTACACGAATATGAATGCGGTATACATATATCTACATATAAAAATCCACCTTTGCAATATTGCTCTCAGCAAATCCGCGAATTCCACAATAATTTCATTCCGACTGCCGAATAAATGTACTGTACACGAGTTTCCCATTTCCTTTATTTGACTTGGGGACCGATAAAGCTCGTGTATAGTATACGCGAACGCAGCTTTTTTTTTTCAACCCATTCGATCTCAGACGTCGGTACACGACAAAGAAAATAATAAAGAAAAAGTCGTTTTTCCACGTGAAAAGAAAAATTAAAGGAAAACTGAAAGTCGAAATTTTTAACAGGAAAAAAAACGCTGAAGTGGAAGATCTTGTTAAAGTAAATGGGATTGAAGCTTTTGAAAATACGACGAAGAAGGTTTCACGATATGGATTCGGTAATAGGTGAAGGGTACTTCTTTCAAATTCGACAAGCAGTTACATTATATAGAGACGACATAAGGTGCTTCGTAAATATCGCTACCTAATACGAATTTTTCCAACCCAAACAATACCTAGCTTTCTCCGCATTTACCTAACAAGGTAACAAAGGAAAGTGATCATTTAAATACCGCCACTACGTATCATAAAATAGACTATTATGTAAAAGACTTAACGCGCTTATTCATCAATTCATACGACCTTGATTGTATCCTTTTTCTGGATACTTTCTCTTAAATTTATTCAACCCTTTTGCATAATGAACCCTTCGCTATGTTTCTTTATTATTCATCAAAAGTGAAATCGAGTTTTGTATACCTCAAACCCATACTTTTCCGGCCACCCTCTAGCATGGCTTGTTAATATAAAACAATGTCAGCTGTCTTTTACCACGCTCAGATATGAATAAGGAAAATTTATAAAACGAGATAACGTCACAAAGAAATATTTTATACGCGGTCGCGACTCCCTAAAAAAAAATCCTCTTACCGCGATTCTCCCGAGACACGATTTTTAAGCTCACCGTATTTTTTGCTTCCTTGCGAATATCCGACTCTCATACGCATCTAATGAATGTATAATGGAGAATGAGGCGTATCCGACGTCGTCACCGCTCCACCGTCTATGCCTCTCTTTCGTATCCACGCTCATCCACTAAACCAAAATGATGAAAGCTTTTCGTATCTTAATAAATATATAGTAGCGATTCAAAGCGTAAAATTTTCGGCGCCGTTTTGTCACCGCCATCTTACCTAATTGGATGTAACTGGAGTTTTCCAACAAAAGAGCAACTTTATCGAGTAAAAACCATTCTAGCTCAGTTTTGTCGAAAAATTCGCAGGTATACGCGTTCAAGTTCGTATGGTTTTTTCTCATTATATCAATACACAAATATCTCACTTGAATGGAAATTCGCTTCAAACGGGGGAGAAGAGGGGAGGGGGTTCAAGCGATGATATATCGAAACAACTTTTCACACAGGAGAAGGCAGATATAAGGAAAATATCGATTAAGAATTTTTAATTTTACAAGTAATTTCCAATTTTTATGAATCTACGCAAAATTCAAAAAAAGCACAAATAAAAAGAGCGAAAATTTTTCAATTTCACTATTTTAATTTCCCATTTTTTGACACTTATCGTTTATTTTTTAAGTATATAAAAGATCAAAATTTTACAAATTTTCGAATTTATCTCAAGATAGGGTTCGAACCCCAACCTCCTTCCCCCTTTCACAACACAACATGCAACGATAACGTATTCACTTCAATTTATTAAATTAGAATTAAATAAATTTAAATAAACTGAGCATTATTAGCGACACGTATTAACGGCCATTTTTTTAAATAATGCTTGAAATTAATATGTGTATCGTGCATTAAATGTACCGAATAATGAATTTTTCACATCAACATCAACATACCCTCAGAATTTGTTTACACTAAATAAATTATTTTTACTGCGTTTAATTAACATTTTTTGTTATTTTTTAGGCCGCGTAGAAGCCGAGAATACGAAGATCTCAAGATGATAATATCAAAAACAAAAATTATGTAATTAGTCGAATGCAAGAAGAACATGACGTCGCTTGACAAAGACCTGTAGAGATAAATAATGAAATTTTGAATTTCATCTTCACCACATAAGCGTAATTTTTCTTGCAGGTGTAAATTTCCACCTCGCTTTTCCCCTCGTAAAGGAATTTCTACACTTGGTGGGTTCGAATTTGAACAAGAGAAGGATTTTCGAAGAAAGTACGATTAAAAACCCCTGTAGCCAAAATTTCAGCTGCCCAAATTTATTTTTCGATTTTCAACAAATTTTCAAAAACTAAAAAAATTTTAATTAACAATATAAAACACGAGTATTTCAAAAAATTGAGTAAATATTGAAACATTATTGGAAATTGCGTATAATATATTCACCGTCTGGTTTAACCCCCCTCCCCAACTGAATTTAACAATATTGAGTCATCTTGGAGCCTCCTGTGCGGTTTTCATTTTCTCCAAAATTCACAAAATGCTCCAGAAACCGTCTAAATCTAACTAAGTGATAAAAAATCTGTTTGTCGCTTATTTTCACCTACTTTTATGGAAAATTTCAGCCGGTCAATTTTCAGACTAGTTTTTCCATGAAAAAAATTATATAATAAAATCGATATATCGAAATCAAAACATTAAAATTGAAATAATAAAATCGATATATCAAAATCGAAACATTGAAATCGATACATCGAAATCAAAACATGGAAACAAAATGCTAAAATCGAAACATTAAAATCGATATATCGAAATCGAAACATTAAAAATCGATACATCGAACTCAAAATAGTACTGAAATTCGAAAAAAACTTATTCGGGTGTCCTACTGGAATTTTCCAGAAATATAAATCGATCATTCGAGGTGGTGGCAAATAGACGGAAATCGAGTGCTTTTTGAAAATTCAGTAAAAAATGGGAATCGCCCTGGAGGCTCTAAAATATCTCTACATTGCGCAATTCGGCTTCGGGGAGTTCGAATCAGGAGAAAAATATATTCTACGCAATTTTAAGCCATTTCTCAAAATAAACTCGGAATTTAAAATATAATTTCATATATTTCTAATAAAAATCAGATATTTAATTTCCGAAATTCTCCAAAAATTCAAAAGTGAACTTGGAGCAGCGAAATTTCGGCTACGAGGGTTTTTCATAATACTCTTTCCAAAAATCCTGCTCTAATTTAAATCTGAGCCAGCTACAGCCCTAAATAAATCGAATATGACAGGATAAACCATAATTGAACTTTCAATATCATAAATATGCGTATTTATGAGAAAGAAAAAATTAAAAAAATAAAGAAAGAGAAAAACAGGAAAAAAATGCTGCATCGCATCGATATATAAATTACGAAACATCACAGACAAGAGACATTTGCACATCAATAAAGACCGAAAAATGTGGAAGAAAATTCAACAAAATTACAAAACATCCTCCAAATCCGCAACACTTCATCTAATTCCATATAATAAAGGAATCCGATGCCTCGAATAATAAAAAAATATACCAAGCCTTATCTTAATAGGAATTCCTACATCGAAAATTTTTGTCACTAAATACTTCAGCTTATATATATTTTTATTGAAGACCAAAAAAGGACAAATATTTTTATCCGAATAGTATTTCTATATTTAATCGAAGAAATCAGAAAATACTCGAATTTCACACACGTGTCATTTTTCAAGTGTAAAAAAATACTCATCTAAACTTGTTTTTCTTGAAATGCGTTTATCCTATTTTTTCTTACAGATTTACAGATTCGCTCAACCCGAAAATTAGGCGAAAAAAATTCATATTCGATGCCACGATTTCCCAAGACGAGATAATATCACAAAAGAAAATAACCCATTTCAGCATAAAATCAAGATTAAAATATAGAACGCCATAACGACGTATCCAAGATTTTAGCAATTTTTCAAATCATTCTCTTCAGCCTCCTGTTTCAAATAAATCTTAATTACGAGGCGAATTTACGGCGAATCGAAATTTTACGATATCGAAAACACTTTAAAAAACGATTTCGTTTATTTCACCGAGGAAGTAAGTATTTAACGTGCATCTGCAATCTGCATACTCCAAACGAGTCCATAAACTGCATAATTACATCGGTTAATGAAACGATTGAATTTACATTACAACCGCATTAACGCGGGTGGCGGAAAAACGATTCACGAATTCGAGGACACGGAGAAATAAACGATGAACCGTGAAGTATCTTTTGCAGCCGAAACCGTAATTCATAAGACGAATTAGTAATGACACGTGCAATGAGAACTTCTCAAGTACTAAATCTAATTAGCTTGCAAACTTTATATCAATTCGATAAATAAAATTCGAAACTAATAAAGCGACTTTATCATAAGCACGGTAAATATATAGAATACGAGCGAGAAATTTCGCCATGGTTAAAATTTATGGCTAAATTTCAAAAGCTCGGCACCAAGTAATAAAGATAAAGACCGTAGCGTTTCTGGCGATTATTTTCGAAGCACCTTACCATGTTCTTTTTGTTAACGTGATATACGAAAACTTCGCCAAAGTTTTCCTAATATACAATGTCGAAATTTTCACGAGCCTAACGATTGTGTAACTTTTCAGCATTCGCAACTGGAATTACATTCGGCTCTGCTACGAGGTACATTTCGTACGTTTTACAAGATTGACTGTCGTAATGGACCGACATTTAGTTTTATGACGTTTTATTTCGGACGTGTTTACCTTCCCGCGTCCTGCCGAACTTTAATCCGTATAAAAGATTGAATTATGCTCCCTTTTTTTTCTCTCCATCGCGGGACTTCAAATGTCTCGATGAAAGTCAAATTTCAAATACTTTGTTGAATTACATCAAACAGATTCATGAATATTTACTAAAAATAAACCTACAATTTCTTTACTTACTCGAATCAACGTTTAATTGACGAGACCACGAATTAAAATAATCACATTCGCATCACTCACAAAACCTCCATCTACTGCATTTCACTTCCAACCACATTCGCCTCAATTTCCCACCAATGCACGACTATCCATAAATTTGATTTACCTGCACGTGAAAACGATTACTGTATGATTTTTGCGAATTATCTTATCTAAGGTATTAAGGTGCATACTAACTCAATCACATAAATAGGCACGTTTACCATATTCGGTAATGCATTGTAACCATGCACCGAGACGTTGCATAAATAAATGCAAATAACGCACGAGTATGTGCTATGTAAACAATATGATAACGTAATGGCTACTGTTTTACTCTATTTTATTACGCCACGCTAGCGTAAAGGATAACAATACCGAAAAAATACAAAGTGCTTATAATTACTGTTTAATTTATAGGTAGGTACTCATTACTTACGCAAGGTTTGGTTTTTAAACAGTGAAGTTGAATGTTACTTGGTTCACCTTGGTAAGTGCGACGTGAATTGGTGTTGATGCACTCGGCAAATATTTTTATTTTTGAGGTACTAATTTGTAATGTGATCTGTTTACGCGAATTATTTAAATGTTGAATTTCGAGTGACCATTGAGACTGGAATTGGCAATATTTGGGCGATTAGATATTCACGAGTAAATAATCGACGAGTATTTGATGAAATAAAACGAGGATTTTTTTTGAAATATTTTCATATGTAGACAAGTATATTTTCATAGATCACGTTATTTTTATTTTGGTGTTTTTAAAATAATTTTTAAAATAATATAATCCAGTGACATTGGTGGTTTGAATATTATAAATAATTAATTAATCACGGACCACATAAAAAATATGCATAATGCTCGTGGATTACATAAATTTCCTATTCGGCCAAATTTAATTCAGTTCAGATATGACATGTTACTTCGAAGGTAGATAAGTCACAGCCATGATATCAATTATAAAAAAGGGTTCCTAGTGATACACTTTGTTCGATGTCCCTAAATTAATTCTTTTTTATGCAGCATGAAAAAAAATCCTGAAGACCAATAGGCATTTTGTCCTTAGGTCCTTTGCTCTGAGTGGGCCTAAAAAATCTATACACAAGCTATACGCAAATCGATCACTTTTTCTAATTCCAAAGGCTTTGTAATTTTTAAAATTTTACGTCCTGGCTTGAAAAACTTCTTTAAATGAAGTTTGAAGCCTCTTAATTTGAATAGGTCATCAGGAATTTGCAAAGGATCAATACGAATGTTTAGGTTTTTTTTTGGGGTGCTTGGTGGGCTTATGGACCTACACGATGAAAGAGAATGGATTGTTTAAATTACGGTAGAAACGAATAAGACGACATTGATTTCCTGTTCTATTCATTTCCTCATTGTCCTTTTTTTCAGTTTTTTTTTCTTATCTCAATGTGAATAAGTTATTCGTCGACGTGATTTATTGGGTTGGTTCCCAGGACTCGTGTACATCTTTATTGCGGACGATGATGTTTCTAAATTTCTATATTGCCTAAGCACTCACTTTCTCTTTCGAGCCTACATTTTGATAACTTCAAGTCTTAAATATTGAAAAATCTAAGAAATGTTCAAAAATTTATCGTAGATTTTGGTGACAGTAAACAAAAATTATTACTTTCATTTCACCCCACCAATTTCCCTCTCCTCGATTTTCTTCATTTTTCATCAAAATTTACAAAATTTTAAATTACATAATTTTTCGAAGGAAATATTTTTAAAATTGGCTTTTTTTTGTATCATTACCATAATTTTTTTTAAACGTTGCCTTCTTTTTGCTCTAAAAATTCCAAACATTTTTCCTTCGTTGATTAAAAATATGATAAATCAATATTTTGAAAAAAAATACTAAATCTTTACTTTTCAATGCTCAAAATTTTGCTCCAAATAATTTCAATTTTGCACCTCGAGAAATAATTATTGAAGAAAAAGGGGGAAATTTAATACCAAATCAACAAAAAGTCAAAAAGTTGAATAAATAACAAAATTTATTTATCTTCACATTTTTGTAATTTTTTTAATTCATCGAATTTCTCTTTTTCACGATTTTCACTTTCTTAATAATTTTTTTAATTATAGCACAAATAATGCATAAATTAAAAAGAGCTTTTTTCCGATTTTTTTTTGAGAGAAATTTAAGGGAAGTTTATAGAAACCAGATTATTTGAAAAATTCTACGAAATCGGATGTTTAAATTTTTTCAATATGAAGTGCAAAAAAAAGACGAGGGGAGGGAAGGGAAAAGAAAATAGTTTTAATGATTTTTTCAAGTATTTAGCTTCAGGGATTTTTACCTGAGATCCACCTCCATTACTACATCTAATTTGTAATTATGAAGAGAAACGTTGAGAAGGGGGCAAAAGGGGCAAAGAGGGTACTTTGCCTCTAGTCCGTCTTTTCTAGAAAATAGAAGAACTCGGGAAATTTTATATTATATTTAATAACAATATTATGCAATTTACACATTAATTGCGTAGGGGACCCAAATAATTTGCTCTGGGCTCGTTTCTCCTTTATGAACGACTTTGCTCATGAATCAATAAAATTATGAACAAACAAATTTTTTAATTCCGTTTCAACATCGATGTTGAAGAATTTCAATAATAAATATCAATTCAATATCAACTCTACTTGTATTTTTATTTTTCATAAAGACGACATATTTTAATCCGCAAATAATAAAAAAATCGTTCAATATAAAATTATACTGATTTTTTTTATTTCAGTTCAATACAACCAAAAATATTTTTCAATTACTTAATTAAAAAATTACTCAAATTAATGCAAGTATATACTACTTAGTCGAAAGTCATTAAATAAAAAATACATATAAGTAAAATGTCATGGAATTAGAATACAACGATTTCAGGTTAATATTTACAAGAGCAAGGATTTCATAATTATTCCAAATTAGATATGAACGAATTGATTCGATGAAAATATCGAAAATCCTACAAAAATAATAAAACGCTCATCTGCATAAAAAACTTCGAAGTGAATTGAATATGTACTTTAGTAGGTACTGGATTTCAACTTTTAATTTTAATTGTGTTCAGCGAAGAAGGAAGATTCATGACGCTGGGCTTTTGTCATCATCGATCAAGTAGGTAGGTCGTGGGTAGGTAGGTAGGTAGGTACCTATTTATATGTGTGGAGGTGAATTAATAGTTCAAAAACTTGACGAATTATGTCAAAAAAAATCTAAAAATTGAATTACATATAATTTAGTCAAGGCGCCAAGTACATGTCTTATTAAATTCGAAAGAACGAAAACTAAAATTGCCAATTTTTCGATAATGTACTTCCATTAAAAAAAATTATCAAATTGGCGAGTTTTTGTTTCATTCAAATAGGTAGATATCTAGGTACCTATTTAGTTGGAAAAATTGTTAAAAATATTTCATCGAGTAAATTTCAAAATTAAGCTTTCTTCCGAAACAAAAAACTTAGTACGTAATTGTATTGCTTTGATGTAAACCCAAACTCTAGTATGCCCCCTCTTGCGATTCAACCTAAATTTCAAAACACCACACATCACACATCCATTACAACTCAAACACTCCCGTCTCCAGAAAACCCTTCATTCTCACATGTTTCGCGTTAAAAACACAACACAGGCTACCACGAACATACCAAAAATAGTTACGCTGAAAATAACCCAACGTACTTGTAATAATTATCGCTCATATACGATGGGCGTAGCGTTATGATTTACAATCATTACCACCCCTTGGCACCATACCGCGCAGCGCCACCTACAACAACATCATTTATCATCGTGACGATAATGGTTGCCATGCGAATTCGACAGGCGATTGGTTTAAAACCAGGAAGCCATCTTCGGTTGCCAAGACAACCGACGAAGATAATCGCACCGTTGGCATGGTTACCGAAGACCTCGTCACGTCGGGTGTTCGGAATTTTTAAGTACGGCCGCCAGATAATGCCACTATGAGTATTCGTATCCAATTCTTTCCACAAAGCTATGTTACTTTATTATTCGCAGCAGTTGGAAGTTTCTAGCAGATAAGGATTTATTGGTGTTTTATGGACACCCTATGGAGGCCTTCGATGTACTCGGAAAATTCCATTTATCATACATGTTTCAAAGGTGCTCGATAGGTAAAACACGATATACCTACTTATCAACCAGCAAATAAGCAGGTATAGCTAACGCAGCTGATACCATTGCCTTGTGGAATCTACGCGTCGAGTCTGCAATTCTGCATTGATCTCAGCTTTGATTTCCGCAATCTCCAACGCCCGATCAAATTATATCACACTTTTAAACAAAACGATCATGCACATTCAACTTCAAAAACGAGCAATAAAACGAATTTTACGATATTTTTACGTCTACTCCGCAGCTCGTTTTTATAGCCACGATAATGACAACAAGTGTAATACCCCTTCGTCCGTCTGGACTACTGTACCGTACAATGTTTCCATTAATAACGTTAATATAACCGTTATTCTAAATTGTGTTATTAACCTTGATTTAATTCTTTTATTAAAGCGCCTTCGAACTCTTCCTATAACAATTAACCAAAACACTCGTAGTCGTTAGATTTTTACGAGTTAATGTGTCGATACATAGCGCGAATCCTAGTGTACGTTGGACGTCACACACACACACATACAAAAGGGTGTACGATACGACGTATTTTTACGATACTTGTAATAGCCCTTTTACGAGCAATTCGTCAAATTGTCGTTTAATCATCGGACTCCCTCGAGATTTTTTCTCCAAGAAAAGCAACACTATCGTATTCAAATACGCTTCTGTGTAATGTCATCATCTGCATCTTAAATTCCGAGAAAATCTCGCAGACTCGTTGTGGCTGGTTTTAAGATAGGTACCTCGAGAAATTGAAAATTTGCATAACGTAACTCTACATCAACAATACAAGAATGTAAATCTGCATTTCAATGCTCCTCCGCGATAGATTTCCGTTACAAATACCAAGACCTCATATCGTGACTCTGGACTCCTCTCCAACATACCACAACCATCCGCGATAAATTCGAAAGCATCTCGTCTATTTTCAAATACTCGAGTATTACTTGGAAATCGTAAATTGATGCAATATCTTCAAACGAGTTAATTTAAAACATAACCACTTTGCGACTTTTTTTTGACAAACTATTTGGAAAAATAAGACGCCCGCTATGATATACGACGCAGTAAATTTACATGTCCAAACAATGAAAAAAATTTTCTCGTACTTTGACGCCAAAAAATACAAGATTTTTTGACATCTCAATAAACAAGATTTTTTTCAGACACATTTCTCGTCTCGTCTAAACGCCTCGCGCGAACATATTCCCGCATTTTGTACATATTTATCGAGAAAATACTACGTAGAATTTCCATAAATTTAACAAAATCTCGTTTCAACATTCCCCCAAAAAATGTTTTCCGAGTCGTGCGAAATGTAAAAATACATAATCGAAAGATACAACGACCTTTCGCGCGATAACACAACCGAAGCTATTATAAAACTATTCCAAGCAAATTGTCATTATCTGATTAGAATTTTCAAAATTTTACGACGCCTAAATCTCCGAAAACGCTACACAAATGAATTCCAAAAATATAAATTTCCAGCGTCAGCGTTTTCGAAATCGAGCAAATCGACGTCGTCTAAATGAAAAATATTTTTTGTTTTACGAGAAATAATATGCGGATATCAAAAGCATAAAAATTTTGGAAGTATATTCCCTAGAAAAAAAGAAAAAGAAGAAAAAACTTCATCGGAAGAGCAGTCGAGGAATATAATACATCGAATTAATCATGGAACGTTGAACGAGATGAAATGAAAAATGAAAAGAGTAAAATGGAGAATGCCCAGAATGGTTTTTATTTCTTCATAATAAAACGTTCATTGAAATTACGATTTGCCAGTGAAATTATAATATACGAAAATAACGTTGTAATTAAATACGTTATCGGTGTTTTTTTCCGACAAAACATGTAAATAAAGCAGGTACTTTGGTCGACATTTTGCCTGAAAAAAATTAATAAAAAACCAAAAACAACTTCGTAAGGTACATTTTTCTAAAGGAAAAAATTAGGTTTGAGACTCACCTACTGGTAATTTTTTGGTCCCTGTCAATGACCTCAAATATTTTTCAATAATTAGTTGCATCATACAAATTTGGAAAATCGACATAAAATTTCAACACCATAAAAACCATCGATGGATTTGCATCTTTATTGTCCTCAAAATAAACGGGAGGGGGGATATTGAATAACAATTAAAGCATAGAGAAATATCAGCACCAAAATTGTTATACAAGGAAATGGGGGGAGGATTTCTTATTTTTTCAACAACAATATTTAATTTTAAAAATGAAAAAATAAAAGAAAAAAAATTTCTCCTGCGAGGCGAGATTAAAAATTTTTGTAAAACGTAAAATTTTATCAATTTTTGGGAGATTTTCGAGGCACATTTTGGGGTAAAATCATTAAAAAAATTATACACAAATAACTCGAGGGGATAATCCCCACATATCCGTTTCTTAAAAAAGACAGCATAAAAAATTATTTCTGAGCAATATTATAAAGTTGACAATTGTGACACGTGCAGGTGGAGACAATTCACACGTGTCGAAAGACATTTTCTTCTCTCAAAAAACACATATTTTTTATAATTTTTAAAGAAACGTGTCAATTTGAGCACCTGTAGCTTAAAAACAAGCACTGAAAATTTCGTATTTTAAAAATATGCATAATAAAAATTCCAATGAGAATTTGCGGAGGAGGGGGGAGGGGGCAAAATTGAAAATTCTCAACTGAGATTGAACCAAAGAAAAGAAATCTTCATAAGACATTTTGCAAAAAGAAAATATTTCATTCGAAACTGGTCAAAAAAATTGCAGCAAATATGCAATTATTTTTATCACATTACTAAAAGTGTTGAAGAAAATGAAAAATTGAGAGATTGAATTTTTCAATTTTTTTTCTTAAAAACGACAAATTTTGTAGAAACAGGTGCTTTTATAAAATTTGCAATAATGCAATATTTTTATCGCTTTCTGGCGAATCAATGAAATAATATGAAGAAAATCTGGTTAAAATAATTATTTTTGTGACTGAATGATTTTTTTTTGCAAATGAAATTTACATGCTTTACATATTTCATTAGGCTAAAAAAAATGAAAAAATTGGAAAATTTGCCATTCTAGGTACTTTGAGAAAAAAAATTGAAGACTTGGACGATAATTTAAGTATAAGAAAATATACATTAATTTTTTTATAATATTCGCCCCTCCTCCCTCTCAACGTTACTTCGACACATACCACTGTACGCTGAAATGCATAAAATAAATATTTATAAAATAACTCAATAGTCGAGCGACAAAAAATTTAAAAAAAATGAGCAATTTACTACGGGAAAAATACACAACGTGGATTAAAATAAGCATCGAAGACATTCAGAATTTTCCTAAGGCCGAAAAGCTAGTAACATCTTATGCGCAAAATTCCGGCAAATTAAAATTCACACATTATCAACTTATCTTACTTTTTAAAAAGCAGGTGAACCATAAATAAAATACATAATAGCAGAACATTGCCCCCATATCTCGTTCAATTTGCAAGCAAATATCGCGAATCTAATCAAGAACCCCTCACTTACCACATTCCTCGTGCATCCGATAAAGACATAAATATTCTTTCGACCTTTCTTATCAATACACTAACTTCAATATGAATATACGAGCACCGAAAAAAAAACCTAAAAGCACTTCTTAGCGCGAAATAAATTTCACATATGACCACGAATGATTCCACCATGTGCATAACTTTACCAAAGGCGGTCCAATTTACACGCGCTTGTCATTTCGAAATTAATTCCATTAAAACAAAAACAACCATAAAGATGTAGATAGCGTAAATTTGGGGGAAAGTTGAGCATTAATTGAAAAATATCACGTTTGTCGTACCTATGTAAAAATTTACATTAACATTGTGTCGACCGTGATCGTCATCGTGTCCATGTTTCATTCGAGAATTCCGAGATATGAGATTTTTAAAAATGGAAAGAAAAATGAGCGAATTATATAAACAATTATATCTAATTTCTTTTAAAATATACAAATAAAGAGATCACATATAAGACTAAAACTCGATGATTTTTTAACTAAACAAAATCGATTAAATTTCTGAATTTTTTATTGTTCTACCTCGTGGAAAAAAATTACTAAAAATCCACCGACAACAAACATCTTGAAAACTCTAGAAAATTCACCAAACACTCCCCATCAAAAACCACCCGACAATAAAAAAATTCCAATCATCGGGTTAAATTCAAGCTTTTAAATTCCGCCGTACAATCGAATTCCATTCGAATGTGTACGATAAAATGAAATTGAATACCTAAAAACATCATCAGGTAAAACGTACGTTTTCAGTTTTCTCCGAAGAGAAACTTTTTATATTGTACTTAACGTAAACAACTTCTTCAACAATATCGAATTTTATCGTTTCGTTTTCTTTTATTTTATAAAAACACAGCTCCGTTGCAGTAGTATTTTGGCAAAGAAGAAGGAAATTACGACATCGCAGTCGCGCAATTACATTGTTAGCGAAGTTTACCGAGCTCCCTAAAGATCGCAAGCCAGATAAATTTTTCGCTTTTTTTCTCAACTCGACGTAATTTCCGGAAACGAGCTACGAGCACGAGAAATTTTATCCGAGCTCTCAGATGGTTTCTCGACGCAACGGGTATTTTACATTCCAAAGGTTCTTCAAGATTTACCAAATTAAACGGCCGCACAAATCGCCACAGACACGCCCAAACCTCATGCACAATGCTCGATGAAAACTTCGTAATGACCCTCATTATCAACCGGGCATACGCAAAGGTACCATAAACATACCAAACGTCGAACACCTGCTACGAATCTTGTAGGATTTTCTATAAACGAGCAATATTTCTCGAATATTTCCAAACATACGAAACCATTGTCAATCGATCGAACCAACTCCGAAAGAATATTGTGAGATTCTCGTTACGAGAAAAAAACCCAATAACGAAGTAGAATTAACTGGTAAAAATTTCTCAACGAAGGGTACGACACGTGTACAATAGAGTTCCCTATGCAGACGCGGTATCATAAATATGGACGTCTTGTATAATGGAAGCCAGCCAAATACTCTGACGCGGCGAAAAATACACCAGAAGTTTGTTCATAATTTGCTAATTTCTTTAGTTATTTACTCAAAAATACCCTCCATTTTTAACTCACGCCTCGGTGTTTACATAACTTCAACGAGCACAGATTACTAGGGTGGAAACTAATTTACGCTACCTCGGTGTGTACACTGGAACAATTTTTTCCTCCTTTCGTAACGTATTTGTTACGTAAATAAACCGTAGTCGGAAATTCGTTAGAGTTTGTTTTCTTATTGTGATAAATCAACCATCGATACAACCAGACGAAATACCGTTACGTGCAACCAGTTCCATAAGGTATTTGCAGATTTTTCAATACAGAGATTTCTTCTCACATACACGAACATTACACGAGCAACGATCCAAGGCAAGCGAAAAACATAGGAGATATTTCATTCTTGGATGTTTTTCGGTTAGACAAATATAAACGAGAAAATAGCCCCCAAAAAAACGTCCTTTTGGAAAAATCTAATTCAAATTTGTAACAGCGACGTTTTCGGTTCTCGGTCGTTTATTTTAATAAGCTACGAGCCTTTTCCACTAGGCGGCATTTTCCGCTACGTTAGATTTTCTCATCAAAACTACCAACGAAATTTCATCCCATTAAACGAAGAATTTTCCGAGCTACAGGGTGTTGCAAATTTTTAGCGAAAAAATTCATTACTTTTTCCTTCGTTTCGAAACGGCTGAAATTCCATGTCGAGCATACCAATTTTTAGAAATTGAGATTTTTTTTGGATTATTGTCTCCAGGGAGGTTTTCAAAAACGGAGAAAACAGGTTTAAAATTTTCAAGTCGTGATAAAAAGAAGAAAGAATTTCATAATGATGAATTGCGTGTCGAGCACCAATTTTTAAAAATTGGAGATTTTTTTTGGATTATTGTCTTTTGAGGGTTTTTTCGAGAACGGGGAGAAACTGGTTTAAAATTCTCAAGTCGTGATAAAATTAAGAAAAAATTTTATAATAATAATTACGGTACTTGGAAAACAAAAAAAATTTACACCTTGAAAAATTTCGCCAAAAATGAATCTTTGGCTCATATTTGCTGCGATAAAAACACCCACAAAAAAATCAACACGAAGAAGAAAATTTTCATAATTTCATCATAAAAATGTGCAATTTTTCATGGCTCAGTTCTTTAAGCACAGTTCGCTGTAAAAATTATTGAATTCTTTACTTAAAAATACATCTTGATGACGGAATTTCGTAATTATTAGGTTTACTAAACAACTCGCTTTTTAAAATAGCTAGAGGAACTTTTTCAAAGTTTTCATCGTGAGGACACCCCCCTTCCCCCAGATTTCCCCCTGATTTCAGTCATTGTAGTGCGAAATACTCCACCGGAATAACTCTTTTCTGACCTTTTTCTCCCCAAAAATGAACATATCATGGTAGAAATTCACGTTGGATGGTAATTGCATCCTTCCCCTCCCCTCCTCACACAACGAAGAGTGTAACCCCAAAACACGTGTTTTTCGTTCTCACGTAATTCCTAAGGATTATCGACATTTTTTTCCGAATTTTTCCACCTCAGTAACCTTGATACATGTTAATAAGACTTAAAAAGCAGAACAATTTATTCCAAACGCATTAAAAAAAATTATTTGCATTTTTCAATGCATTCAAAATTTCTGTGAATTTCTCCAAATTTTTTTTCTTCCGGGCACGTACCCAAATACTCGTGAAACTTGCAGGTTTTTTTTTCGTTCAAGAACAGATTTCCAAAATTTATGCATATTAATTAATTTTACTCGTTTATTCGTACAGAATAAAATTCAAAAAAATTATATCTTCAACGCAATTAAAATTAGACACCAACCTCTTTTTTATAACCTTCAAAGTAAAATATCAGAACAAAATTCACTTCTTTATCAAAAAAAACAAAACGAAAAAATATCAAAAAATGTTAGTTTTATTTACTCCTGGTTAAATCACATTTTTGCAGCGATAATAAGCTCACTTTTGCTAAAACAACAACAAAACCTCAGAAGAATTCACTGGAGTGAGAAATTTGGGTTATTTGTTGTTATTTTGGCTTTTGGGGACAAAAGTTTCACAATTTATTTCTCATAATAGGTAATTTTTCGATGAGTTAGAAATATGGAAAAATCCTCCAAAAAAATAGAGACGTTCAATACATGTCTCAAGATGATTTTTGAGGTGAAAAAATTCTAAAAAAATTGCACACTTTTTCAATTCAAGGCATGAAATTACCCACCAAATTTCACTTCAATCAACTACAAACAGCTCAAAAAATAACGTGATTATTTTTCTTCGAGAAAAATTGAGATACAAGTACAAGCTTAAAAATCACCGAAAACCCATAAAATACGCATTTTTAGAGATTTTTTCCATCCTAAGGAGTGAAAAAATTCGAAAAAAAATTCCACATTTAAAAACCACTTATCAAGTCCGGCTACGCTAATTATTGCTTAAGGAATCTGCAATTTACCATCGGTAATTATCATGACCCTAACCTCTTCGAAACGTCTAAACCCCGCTAAAAACTCGTTTTCGCAATTTTGGCATTTAAATTTGTTGAAATTTTTCTCATTTTGCGTATCTAATATCTATACACATCGAAGTTTGGAAATAAAAATCGAACAAGGTTGTATTATTGACCTTAAACGCGTTCATAAGTAGGTACGCAAAGATAAGTCGCGCAGACACGAAACCGGTTTTCCATCAGAACCTGTCCACCGCCGCCTTCCCAATCACGGTATTCTTCGATACTTACACAATACCTTCGAAAAAAATGTATTTCCAATTGTAATACCATATCGTGAATCGCCCACTATATCCGACATTACGGACGGATAGAGAATAATGTTTAAAATGGGAGACGACCGTAGCAGCCACGAAGCCAGACTATGGATAAAAATAACCAAGCAAGGTGCCCGTTTATCGATGAATAACGAACACCGCTTGAAAAAATACTCATATCGAACCCACAGAAATTCGCAAAATATTTCACGATGTTTTTGCAACCTACATAAGTAACTAAGCATATCGGTTAATCTAGAATAATTTAAATTGTGTCGTTTTTCTTCGAGAAGTAATTTAAATTTTCAACGAATTTCATCTCCTATGTAAATAAATATTTCCGTTGATAATTTGTGTTTATTTATTTATTTTTCTTAAATCAAAAAAGCTCGTATATTATTACTAAGTAAACTAATTAAGATATTTTTTCTAACAAGTTGTCCCGAGTGATTGATGCTGAGGTGATTTTATCTGATTAAATTAATTCGGGCAGACTGCGGAAACGATTTACATATTTACCGAAATCAAGATAAGCGTCGAGATCTGACAGAACGCGATGAATAATACAACACCGGCTTCTGTATTTCTTTTTAAATTCCAAAAATGTCGCTAAAAATATCAAAAATTATAATAATCATATAAATTCGATTTCCGCATGTTAACACTTTCATCTTCCATTTCTAATTTAAAAATAAAAAATAAAAAAGAAAGAAACCACATTTCGATCACGTTATTATTCTTCAACACGCCAAACACAATTCTCAAAAAAATAAATACCCCCTCTGCATTTTTATCACATCATTATTCTTCGATCACCCACACCAAACACACACCCAACCTCAAAAAATAAATAACCCTAACTGGATTACAAGACGCCAACCAGAAGCTCGTACATTATGGTTAATTAACGTCTCCCAATTTCAAACACTTTTTATCCTCTAAACTCCGCAGCCATATTTCTAAGTTCGTCATAACATTCAGCGCGATTCTCACGATACTCACTCGAGAAAACACCCAAGCCAAAAAAAATAAAAACCTCGCTAATTAAAACGCGCGAAAGCGCGATAAGACTTTCTTTTCATTCTCGAAAATACAACTGAAATTACCGCGCTTTATTCGCGGCTCGAAATAATCTCGAAAATACACAACAGATTCTTACATAATGAGAAAATATACTCTTTTCTTTGCCTATACTTCCAGCTTGAATACACAGAAACGTTAACGAGCCATTTATAAACGTTCGCCATACAAAAACTCCAAGGTGTTACCTTTTCGAAGGCAAACTTTCTTAATGCACGTTTACCCTTCGTTTAAAACTTTCACATTGTTAAGTACGAAACAGGGTGTTTCATAAAAACCTTTTTCTGATTATTTGCAATTTCGTTCGGGAATTCGCTCATTTTAAATTGAAGGAAAAAAATTAATTAAATGAAAGGATGCACGAGTACTATGATGATGATATGGAATTGGAATAAAGAACTAACGTGTATTATGTTCGTTTCTATGCCCACTGTAAAAAAAAAAGAAAAAAAAGGAAAAAGAAAGAATGGACGTAAATCAATATAAAATACACGTCACTAAATTACACCCACGTCTTTTTTTATATTGATCCACCACACAGGTAATTTTTCGTATTTTAAGAGATATAGAAAGTGATACCTGTGCTGAAGTTGAATTTCAGGTGAATATGAATTAATTATATTCACAAAGACTTGTGCATGTGAGTGCATGCGCAATTAGCGAAGCCCTTTACGCAGGGTACACGCTGATTCACAACCCCCTCCCCTCCCATTAAGGACAATCTTGCACAGTTTCTAATAAAAAGTCGGAAGCAAAAATTAAAATTGAAATTCTAAGGATTGATTTCTATCTGAAAATCTGCTTATTAAATAGTATTCCTTATTGCCGGGGGGGGGGGGCTTTTTAAAAACTGCAAATAAGAAGTTTGCATGGGGGTTCAATAGAGAAATATATTTTGTTCTGTGAAATTTTTCCATACCTCCTCACGAAAATTTTGAATTACTACTTAAAAAACTTTGATTTCCACTGATTTTGCCTCAAAAAAACTCAGAAACAACTTTTGTGGACCAAAGGTTCATTAGAGGTGAAAAATGTGAAGACAGAAGTTATAGGGAATTAAAGGCGAAAATTTTTGAACATGATTTTTCTTTGTATTTCATCAAATTTTCGAAATATCACGGAAAAGCTCACTTCAGAAGGATGAAAATCCTCATGAAACAAGCTCCAGAGTAATTATCGACAGAGTCGAATTAATTCATAAGCGAAAAGTAGGCACAAGTCGAGGGCAGTAGATTTTCAAGGAAGGGGGAGGGGTATGTTTTTAATTTCGTTTTCTAGCTGAAAAAAAAATGATATAAACTATCAAAATGTAAATTTTTTATTTGAAATATTTTTTACCGATAAAATTTTTTAATAATTCATATATTTTCGTAATGTCCAGTAATAGAGGAAAAAGTGGAGGGGGGAATAAAATTCCTTTCCCGATTTTTTTAAAACAATTTTATCGTCAATTGTGCTGAAAAGTCTCCAAAAATTGTGGAAATTCATTTGATAAAATGTAAAAATTTTCGCCCTTTCTCCCCTTGGATGGCTTTTTTGCCCCCTACTTTTTCAATTTTAAATATTACAACGTTATCAAAACGTTTTGGGGCGGAGGGAGGATACAAGAAAAAGACAAATTGCTCCTAAATCGTGATAAATTTTGAAATGATTTTTATAATTTCGTAGCAAAAATAATTTACCTACATTGTTTAAAAATAAGATTGATTTTTTGGGCTTTACTTCACAACCCACTTCTTGTACAGAAATAAATCTAAAATAAGAGGGGGGCAATTTCCAGCCGAATTTTGGAGTCGAAAAATTTTAATATTGCAATAAAATTACTCTCCCTCCTCCTCGAACACCTTCGTAAAGGTTGCAATATTTTAGAAAAATTTTCATTAAATTTTCGCCATTTTTTGGAATTTTATTTATACAACTAATTTTATAAGTAGACTAAGTAAAATGTTTTTTTTTGTAGAAACAAACCGTCTCAAGTCACAGTTACTATAAATACGCCGGGAATAAAAAATGAATAAATAAATAAATAAATAAACGATAAGAAATTGAAACCAGATACAACTATCAACACTCAGTGTATTAAATCTAGGCAAATTCCAATACATCCCACCAAAATCCCCCATCATCTTTCCCCGCGCGCTCAAAACCACAGAAGAATTTTCATTAAAAAACTTCAATCAACGTTACAAACACCTCCGATCATTGACTAATTTATCACCTTTTGAAACCGGTACAAAAGGAAATATCAATTAATCAATTCCTAATTAAATAAACCTCACCTCGCGTGAAAAACCAGTTGCCAAAATTCCCACTCGAAACTTGCGCAATTCAGCTCAACACCGAGATCCAAAACACCTGAAAAATCTCACCTCAGGAAGTTCACACTCCCGATAGAAAAATCCTTGCTCTTAATACACTCCTGATCACTTCATATAAAAAGCCACCCCCTCAAGCCGCCATTTCCCAATACACGAGCTGAAAAACTACGCGTATTTTCGAGACGTCCGTTACAAATCATCATTTCTTTTAAGCGTACAAAGTTTGTTAGATTAAATTACCGCGCGCGACGGTGGCGTGGAAATTCTCTCGTCGTTCAAAATAAATTAAGTCCCCGAGGTCTGCGAGCCAATTTAGTGAAGTAGAAAATTTAAAGTAAACACGAAACACGCAGCGCCCGGAAACGTCAACCAAGGGGTTGAAATGAAAGAAAGAATAACGAAATGGCAGTATAACCTCATATCGGGACGCTTTCTTCGCAAAATTGCCGTAATTGGATGAAGCACGCAGCATCTCTGTATCTGAACTTTTTACTCATTCCTTTACGTATAGCCGACGCAATACACGCGCTTTCGCGTAATACATTTCACCCTCAAGATGCGTTTACACGTTGATAGTGTATGCTTTTTCGTCTTACTTTTCCTCGTCTCGTCTCTCGATTAATCTACGATATAAGACATCATTATATTGTACGAACAAAGATACGTCGTAAAAATGCGTAAAATGTTGTCTGCGCGACACCTATAAACAAGCGTATTTTATACGTATTTAAGTCGTAAAAAAAATAACATACAAATAGTTACACCCTTAAAAAAGAAATACGCCTGAAAACAAGGGACCAATTTACGTCCTCGATTTACAATTAATTACGGACGCGCGCGAAAGTGAAATAAAATTTAGTTTTTTCCAGAAGCCGTAATTCCACAGACAAGGTATTAAAAAAATCGCGGGCGGTCGTGAACAAATTTTCGATAATTAGACTTTTTTTTTTTCCGCGGTTATAAATGTCCAAAAATGCAACTAAGTAAAGACGTAAGACATTTAAAACAGGCCAATTTATCTAGAATTTTCAGCTGTGGCGCGCGCTCGGCAATAAAATATTTAATTCGTAAAATTCGACGAAAATATTCACATGCGACACGTCTCCTCGCCCGTAACCATGAATTTTATATAAAATCGGGAAGTCGTTAGCGACGCGTCAAATTTTACAGCTGCGTACTTTGTATATGGACAAAAAATCGTTTAAAATGTCATCAAAAACACCTTATGCATTTAAATGTTGCAAAAAAATCATGTAAAAACCGTCGTGTTTTCACGTGATACAAACTTAATTTTCCAATTACGCGCGAGATACTTTCCACACAATAAAAAAATGATTTATTGCTTGTTTTAACCTACAAACAATATATCGCGATTAAACTTCTCCATAATTCAACGCTACAAATAGTTCTAAATACACCGATTGTTTTCGTTTTAACAACAAAAAAAACCACTACCGAAATGCACAACGGCAGCTCATCGAATTACATTTTTTCACATATTTATGAAAAACGGATGCCATTAAATGAAATACACACATTTATACAAATGGAACAGCAGGTGTTCTCATTCTTATACTTCCACGCGATTCTACCATAATGAATTATATAAAAAATTTGCTACAACAATTTGATAACCCGCCAATATGAATATTTCCACAATAAAGAAATTTTTTCGAATTTACACAGGCGCCGGTATTGTGTAAAAAAATGGGGGGAAGAGGGGGGGCGCCGAAACAACAATTTTTATTTATTACATTTAAGGACTTCCAAGAAAACCGCATTAATCACAAAGCAAACGCGAAAGTATAGATTCTTATCAGTTTAATTAACTGAAATCCGCGGAGGAAAAAAAAAATTGTTTATTTTTTTAAATTACTCGCGAGGAAGTTGTATTTGTGTATGAAATCGTACCGAAATTTGATTCGGTTCGTGAACGTATGAAGCGGCAAAAAAAATGTTATTTTTTAAAATTAATTATCGCGAAAAATTTTTATCTTTCCAATGAACACAATCTTTGCTTTTGCTTGAGTGATTTCGAAGCGTAAAAATGTGTATTCGCCATAATTGTAATTTTATAAGAAATGAGCGCAATTTTGAATTAAAAATTTAGTCAATTTTTTTAAAACTGCGGATTAAATTCTGTAGAAATAGAAAAATTCAGAAATAAAGGTACCTACCAAAAACATATACAGATTGAGGTTCATAGATGAAATACTATAGAAAAAAGAAAAAAAGAAAAAAATAAATATGTAATATGAAATGCTAAATCTCAAAATTACAAAAATATAAATTGAGGAAAAAATTTCTAAGAATCTGAAAAACATAAATTTTTAATCCAAAAACGTGCGCGCGACAAAAAAGGCCTAATTACGAGTACTATTTTTCTTTAATGTTCATTTTCAACAAATTTTCCAATTAATAACGAAAAAAATAATGACTAATAAGAAGAATAAAATACTAAAAAAATTTGAAAAATTAGTCAAAAAAAATGAAATTTTGTCATTTTTAGACTGTGCATCCAATGTCATGAAGCACACGTGAAACACAAATATTTCAAAATTATAAAATTTTATCTCGCAGAATAATAATTATCTCCTCCCTCTTTACTCTTATGATGTCATTTGTCATAAAATGATTTTAAAAATTCAAGAAAAATACATATTTTTGATGTTAAACAATGAAGAAAAATCTTACATTCCTCTAATTCACTTTTTTTCAAAATTTACCTGAAATTCCCTCGCTGAATAAATCATGTTTAACTGAAAAATCGAAAAAAAGTATTCATATGTGATTGGGGAGGGTAGGGGAAAGCAAATTGGTTCAAAGAGAAATCTGGATAATAACCCCCTCTCTCTGAACCATTTTGACATTTCCATATCTTGGCTATGACACACAAAATCGGAAATCGTCACGAAAAAGCGTCACGCGATTGTCGTGGTAACCGTTGCCATGGTGACGTGTCACGCTCATGAGTGATGATCTTGATATTTTCATGTCATGATAACATGTCATAGATGACAGGTCATTGATATGGTGACATATCATGATCATGAGAGACATCATGCTCATGAGTGATTCATAATGTTTTCATGTTATCATAACAATTCGTGGATGACACGTCATTGTCATGGTGACATATTATGACCATAAGTGATATTCTACACCATAAGAAGTCATTATTGTGGTGACGTGTTATGGTTATGATTGACATGTAATATGCAATGACTTTTTATGATTAACGTCATTTGGAATGGTCAAGTGTCATAGTTGTGAGTGACATATAATTATGTTACGATGACATGTCATGATGACCTGAACAATGACATGTTATAGTAATATGCCATGACATTGCCGTGGTAATAGGTATGGTGATGATATGTGATGACAAGTCAGGTGACTATTTTTTCCTCTAAAACGTGTTATGCGTCATATATTCATGTTCAACGAAAAATATAATTTTTCCATGTCATCATACTATGTCATAGATGACTATCCATTGTCACAGTGACATTTCATGGTTAGGAGTGACATGTGATCATGTCATGGTAGCATGTCAAGAGGCATAATATGATGACAAGCCAATGTTACAGTGACGTGGCATATAACATCAAATGGCATCTCCTGGTGAACATCATTTTCGCGGAGTGACATGAAAATGTCACGCTGCGTGGCGGACTTATACGCAAGCTGATGCTTTATGGCAAAACGCATACTTGGACTTGACGTTTTCAGCAACGATTTCACTGCAAATTGTAAGAGGGAAATTTCCAAAACATGAAAATTGTGCTTTTTCGCCATAAAACTCGATAATTCTTCACGCTTCCTTTTTCAATTTCCCAAATTTCAAAATTACGATTGAGAAAAAAATACACAAAATTATCCACCCGAAAACTCCTAAAATCGCCACCGTGGAGGGAGGGGAAGGGAAAAAAAGAATAAAAAATCTATAACGAAGATCCCACTCGGAAAATATTTCGGTAAATGCCAAACTCGTGAATTCGTTTATATTCTGATCATTCTCAAATATTCGACTCTCGAATATTACACTCTTCGGTGACGTGTTGAGTGAGTCTTACGAGCACTTTCGTGGTTATATCGCGTTAAAAACTGAAATAAATTGTGGTTTTGTATGTTGAAAGGCCGCGGTGTAGATTTATGGAGTTCTAATGTCTCGGTAATGTCCAAATCGAAAACGTCACATGGAATCAATCGACTTGAAACATGGTACATAATGTTTACCCTTGTACTAACACGTCATCGAAGTATCACTTCAATTCGTGAATCTATTCTATGTAGAAATACGAAAATGGAAAACTTCTCAATTAAAGTTGATTAAATAAAAATATCAAAGTATGTAGCTACTAGCTGGGTACTTATTTCATTTGCCACGTTAAACCTACAAATTCCTATTAAAAATATATCATAAAAAATCGAAAAATTTAAAAACCCTAAAAAATTACAAAATTATGAAAAAATATCCTAACATCATTTCTAGAATTTTCATCTACCCATATGAAACATCCAAATTAAGCACACCTTGTAGAAGGAGACAGGGGGCACCTATATCACAACATCACCTAAAAGCTCTCAATATCCTGATTCCTGAACCTACTAAAAACCCAATCATCTTAAAATTCCATAAAATAAGGATACTCGCTCCATCAACAACAAAACCTCCCACTCACCTCAACACCTACCTCCGAACTTACCCCATGTACAACCCGCCTACTCGAAACACAATGGAAAAAATTTCAGCTACGTTTAAAACTAGAAGGTTTAAATCGAACGACAGGCAACTCGTAAATATTGGAGTCACGATTTCATAACGAATGGCCGCACAAATCCGCCGGCGCGAGTACTCGCATCGAAAAGAATAACCCCATCGCAAATCTATCGAACTTCCAAGATTGCTTTTATGCTTCGGATTGTACGATACGTGAAAAACGCTCCGAAAGCGAAATCATTTTTCATTTTACGAGTTAAGGGAAAAAAAAAAAGGTAAAAGCGTAACTTGTTTTCTTATCGAGCTTAGAATGCGATTAAGGAATACACTTTTGAAAATTCTTCGCAAAACTAATACTCAAACGACGAACAACGTGACCGAAAAGTTCTATTAGCTGAATACCGCAACTTATCCGCTATACTCTAAATCTACCTATCCACATGACGTCCTATTGACTTAATTATTTACCTAATTTAGCACATAACACATTTAAACGTACTTCCTCAATTTATGATACTCGTGCACTCTTTAGGTAGCGAGGGAAAAAAAATCATATCAAATAACACCCATTAAATAATCCGAATTTATCCAAAATTACCATCAGATTACCATTCAATACATCTAGTTATTCAATTAGTCAGCCGAAAAAATCATTATGCAAATCACCTCCGCGTATCTCGGCGTAAAATTACTAAAATTCCAACATTGTAAACATATCGTACATAGAAAGGCAATTAATAAAATTTTCGCGACATTAGCATTTTTAAATACCTAAATGGTTTTTTGTCCCGACATTACCACCATCAGCGTACTGACACATCGAATTAGTCTCGTTAACGATTACAATAAACTAAAATGTAAAACATTCACACGCAGGTGCCGTCATCCACGGCGCGATTTTATCTGCTTGCAAATCTACATAATCTTACATGCGCGAAGAACGTATCATCAATCGTCGCTTAATTAATCTGCGTGCATTTTCGACGTTACATTTTTTTCGCAAACCACCGACGCGCTGCAATCGATACAGCCCACAATGTTACACAATCCCATCAAAAACACCGACTTCGAGTTTCCGATGCTCCGCAAACACGCTATTTTCGCGTTTTCCGAAAAACTACGCCCATCGAGAAATTCATAATAAAACCGAAAGTACGCTACGCGCTAAACATCTACATATAAACTAGAGTTTTTTTCAACCGTATCTCTTTCCAGCCAAGGTCCAGGTTAATGTACCAAGGTGTAAGAGAATACCTTTGATTCGCGTACACACACACGCATGCAAACGAGCACAAAAAAAAACAAAAGGCATTCACTATTCATCGGACTTTCGTTTTCTCTATAAAATATGCTTACCTTGTGCCATTGTTATCGATTACCAAAAAAATACCTCCGATGCGGTCCTCTATTTTGCCTAATTTTACATCTTTTCGTATAAAAGGATTCAAATTCGACGTTTAAGGAAGTTGCTCCATCAAAAGAACCCTTTTTTTTTGTCCGCGAGCCATAAAATCTATTGTTATTGATGTCACATACGTGAGACGTCATTTGAATAAATCGAATCTTCGAGTCGACTCCAGCCACGTCTACGTACCTTCACACGATGAAATATTTTAATACGTAAAAGGAAGAAGCAACGGCCAACGTTACGATATTACGGAAGGATATCGTAATTATTTCGTAATCACCGAATATAAACGTGTAATGACGTCATTATCAACTACGCAAGCGAAGAGAAAATTATTTCAACGAATTGCTTATATCTGTAGACTCAACAGCGGTGGAAATCAATAAACAATCGATAATTAAATAAATTTGTATTAATCAGCTAAGCCAACATCGAGTAGGAGTTTCATATACGGGTATTGATTATTCATTTCCCTGCTTTAGCCCGCTTCAAAGACGCTCAATTTCAAATCCGGGTTGAATTTTTTTCCAAATTGGGTACCTTCGACCTACGTCGCCGTATGTGGACTTTTTAAATATGCATTATTACTTTTTTTCTTTAATTTCAAAGGTATGAATATGAATTCACGATATTAAATTTGAATTTAAAAAAGTAGAAATGTTATTGAAAATTAATAGGCGCTGCGCTATTGAAAAAGGAATAGTCATGTTATGCGATTTATGAACTTCCTCCCTGTCCCCCCCCAATATAAAAAGAGGTATTTAATTTAATATTTTGTAGGCTTACATCTCACATTTAATATAATTTTTAAGCTACACCACACATCAAGAAAAAGGGAATTAATTTTTATAAGCAACGACACAGATCTTGTTGATATTTTAGTATGTTATTGATTGTTACAGACATGTTGCTGTAAATACCATAAGTGAGCCCCCCCCTCCCGGTGAATTTAAATGGAGGACGGAGAGGTAAAGTTTTAGAAATGTATGCGTTCTGTAATTAAGACTAGAGCGAAGTGAAAATAATAACTCGTTAAGGAACATTTTTTTTCCAATTGCAAGAGAAAAAACCTCCAATTTGAACGTTTCCTCAGATTGAATTTTTAAAATTTTGGAAAACATTGTGCGTGAATTTTTTTCAATGAAAAATATATTTAGTGAAAAAAGAGCGTTATTACTTTTTAAAATGTTTGGATTTTCAATCTAATTTTTTCAAGCGAAAAAATATGATTAAAATAACATTTGTATGTATTGAAAATTCTCAATGTAATATTTTTCTCAATTTTTTCCAGTTCAGGGTAAAATTTTTTCTGTTTTTTTTTTTTCATTATAAATAAATTGATAATGTTCTGAAAATGTTTTACACAATTACGAGTATCAACCTAAATTTTTTTTTCTTTTTCCAACTAAGAAAATACAACTAAAAATCCCTAAATGTGATAAATTCTTTCCGATTTAGAGCAAAATTTTTCTATTCTTTTTTATTATAACTGATAAATTCATCAAAAAAAGATCCTAATTAATTCTGAAAATGTTTCGCGCAATTTTTCAACGCAATTTTTTCAAAAAACAAAAAAATATGATGGAAATATTCTTATACAAAAAATTTTCAAACGTGATAAATTTTCTTCCAATTTTTCTTTTTCTTTCCATAAAAAAATTCATAAAAAAAGAAAGATCTTCAAAATATTTTAATTCCAACCCAATTTCTTCAATTGAAAATATCAGAAAAATTCAATTGAAAAATTTTCGAGGATCAATTTTTAAAAAAGCAATTTTTTAAAATAATGCCAGTCTAAAGAGGGGGGAGGAGAGATAATTTGAAAGATATTCCCCCATTAACGATATTTTTAGCAAAGTTTTATATGCCCTCTTCTCACCTCCTCCATCACCCACCAAAACGATGAAAATAATGTGTTTTTGTGATAAAATGTAAACCCCTTGACTTCGATACATTTTTTCAATTTTAATTCTTTTAAATTCTTCAAATTTTGAGTATCGCTTTTGAGAAAAAAAACCTCACAATCACCTTCTAACAAATCCTCTGTCCCGTGTACCAATGGTTCAGAAAAAATACAAAGAAAATGTCATGCCTCCTCACCCCCTTCCAAAATTTACCCCTCTAGCTTACAGCCTTTTCAGATAACGTGTTAATCCGCCATTGATAGAAATTTCAACAGATTCGAGATAAGTGATTTTTTTGACGTCGCAGAAAAATACTTATCTACGCCTTGACATTTCTTTAATTTTTAACTCTTCTGTTGAAAATAAAACAGTCTCGAATGGAAGACTTCCACAATTTTCTCCTTTCACGATAGACGCTGAAATAACGTAAGAACCTGCTCACAAAATGACATTCCTTTATTTAATAGAAATCCAGTACGTACACTTTACATAATCTAATAATAAACTTCATTTTTTCATGAATAGCTTTAACCGTTTGAAAGTTATGAATGGAATTTGAAGAATAATGCAGGTAGTAAAATCGCCTCGAAAGACGTTACCATCCGAGTAATTTTTTCGAATAACGTCATACAGGTTGTGCTTATAGTTATATCACTTTGAAATTGAAAAAAAAATCATTCTGTAGTAATACGACGCGTATTTACAATTTCTTCGCGACACGGGTTCAAATTTAATAAAAAAAATTACATGGGATTACCACTGAGTGATGCAAATCTCGCTTTTTAATTAATATGATGAAATTAATGCGAAATAAAATTAAATTTGATGCGAGCATCGATAATGAAGCATTTCCTTAGGGGTTCTCAGAGGTTGTAAATTTTCTTTGAATTATATTTATAAGAAATAATTTTACAAAGTAGAGAAAAAAATAGTATGTGACCCGAAAAAAATATCCAACACGAGTATGTTATTATCGCTAACAATGCTGACATCTCGAGCTCGACTACTTTTATTTATCAGCGTTAGAACGTAAATGTTAAAATATAAATAGCGTTTTTTTTCTGTCCACATGATTAAAGAAGAAACATGTCATAGGTTGTCCTCAAAGTACAAAGTCGAGATATACTCGTACGAAAACAAGGTAGCAAATAACTAAAAAATAAATTTATGGCAAAGAAATGGGTTATAGGTATTTTTCGCATACTCTAACAAATCATTTTTACCAATAAAGACATTCCTTGAAAAAACACTTTTGACGAGTACATGGAAAATTTCCACGTAGTGCAAACTACGTCAAAAAAAGTCAACGATATCACCTGAATTTTAACAAAAACATATTTCCGTCGAAAATTTCCATAAAAAGTACCCCAGCCTTTACAGGCAACCATTCCAACTCTCATCTACCCCAATGAACACAATTGAAAAGAACACCCCTATGCAGCCTCAGCTCGACGACACCGCCGCACGAAGCCAACAAGGTCGCCTAGGCTGTTTTTTGCGGCGTCTTCGGTCGATACAAAGTCGAATACATTGTATTGCTACCACAACTTCGGTGGGGGAGAATATTTATGGTAAACCTTCGAGGTTCGTTTCACAGATAGCGCTAGCAATACGATAAATTCGGGTTATAACTCCGAACTCCGATACGGTCTATGATTAAACCTTGCATTCTTTCGGTTGAAATGCCGAGGGGGAAAAACACATGAAATTCCCTTTCAACGGGAAAAACACCGTTGGGTACGGAAAGGTATCGATGTGAATGTTCATGATGCTAAATAGAGTTCGCTACTGGTTCGCGTGATTTTTAGTCATTTCGAGGAATTGTTTTTTTGATCTATGATCACTTTTCGTTTTTTTTCCCTTACAGCATTATTATGCATATGAAGTGAAAACTTGATAATTTGCGTATGCACGTGAGTTTTATTTTAACCGAAGTAAAAAGGGTTTGGGGTCAAGAGTTTGCGATGCGAATGGTAAATTTTACCAATATTTCATTTTTAATGTTATTTTTGAAAAAAAAAATTAAAGATAAAAGTAAATAATTGAATTAATTATTTATTTTAGTATAAAAGTAACGTAAGAATTTTTCGAATTAAAACAATTTACTTTGTACAAAGAAAACCAAATATTACCTATAATTATCAAATAATTAATGTTAGGACAAATGAAAAAAAGAATATCCTCGCGATGATTAATTGCCTACACCACGAATAGAAGGGACTACATTATTCTAAAGTGTAGAATTAGCATAATTTCTACATTTAAATGGCTTATCTTTGATCCCCTTCAATTTTCGATATATGCACCACGCCATGATGACTTTTTTGTCTGTTCGAGTGTTATTTATGGTTCGAGTTTAGTTCAACTTATCATTATTCATACTTTATGATTTTAATGGAAAATTTATCCTCTTTTAAACGACATTTTCTACGAAATTAATCTGTTATTCAAATCATCACTTCGCAAGAAAAGAAAAAAATGGCTCCTACTTTGTACGTTATTTTTCACATTAGAACAATTCTTTACAAATTTTACAATATTTCTGTGAATTTTTCATAAATTTTGAATTTTCAACATTATTTCTTTCTGAGAAAATGAAATTAAAAAGGAATAATTAAAATTGAAAATACTCTTGATTCCTCTTCAATGAAAAACAAAATTAATTTAATGGAAAGTCATTAGAGATAAAAAAGTCTTCCAACCAAACAACGAAGTGCTACTAATTTTTCAAAAATTAAAATTTTTCCTCGATGGAAAAAATCCTTTCAATTAAACCCATTTGCTTTTACACTTGCGACCAAAGCAGTTGGAAAGTAGATGGAGGGAGAAAAGAAGGGAGGAGGGGAGAAGGGAAAGAAGGATGAGAAATAAGGGAGGAAAAGCGAGTGAGGAAGGACAAAAGGGGAATGAGGGGAGAGGGGAGGACAAGTGAGGGAAACGCAGTAGAGAAAATAGGGGAGGGAAAGGAAATGAGATGGAGAGGAGGAGAAATGAGGTAGATTAGGAAGGGGAAATGGGAGGAAAGGAAGCAAGGAGGGATATGGGAGGAATAAGGAGGAAAAAGTGTGGAATTTTACCCCTACTCGATTTTTCTGCAAAGGTCTGAGAAATTCTCAATTATTTGATAATATGGGCAATTTTCTTAAATTAATTTTAGCTAATAAATGTCATGGAAAAATTGAAGAGGGGGTAAAATATATGTCCTAGGCCCATTAGTGCTCGACTATCAGTCATCGAGTGCAAAAATGGTCCAGGGACGAGTATTTTATGTCTCTTCCTCAATAAGTGAATGATACTTATTAATTGAAAAAAATTTTAAAAATTGCCTTTAATTTCTGAGCTCTTTCAGGAATCCTGATCCTGGGTGAAGTTCCCCTTAGCCCCCTTTTGAATGCCCCCGGTGACCACTGGTGAAACAAATTTCATAATCTTCATCAACAAAGCTAGGTTTAAACCTTACTAAATCTCTACTCACGTACTCCTCAAACCCTCAGCATCGTCGATCCACCGCCGAACGACCATTTTACACTCACCCCACTTCTCGAAACTTGGCCCAATTGCCCCACATATATTCCACGCCGCCAGACCAGTTCGACGATGTGTAAAACCAGTACTCACGGCCACGTCGAACCACCGCTTATTTATCGATTACACGGAAATTGCGTGGCTAAGTAATCTCGCGAACAAATCTGCTCGAAAAGAATTCTACAACAGATTAGCCTCATGACATGTTTATTGTAATACACATGAAAACTGTTTAGTAGATCCAAGCATAATGTATTCTAGTTTCCAACAAACACAGTGGACTTCAAAAAGAAAAAAAACTGGTTAGACATGAGTAACGTTATGACCTTTGAATATGGAAAAGCTTTAATGCGTTAAATTAGATAACGCTCTGTCAAATAAATTCGCCTCCGACTTCGGCGTAAATTAAAAACAACTTTAATGTTGTAAATTACCGAAGAAAACTCGCACAGACCATTTTTTCTGTTTTTTTTTCTTCTCGTTTCTCGAACTATACATGAGACATCTTTAATCTGATTTCATTTCGGCACAAAGCAGCTACGTAATTGACCAACAATGTCACGAGGAATTAATAATTTACAATATTTTAAAATTAAGATATTCTTAAGCACTATCAACCTGTTAGCTGAAATTAAAAGAGTAACACACAAATTTAGTAATTTAGAGATTTTTAATGAGTCGAATATATAAGAAGCTACAAGTCATTCGAATTTCCAGGATTTATTTTATATCTGAATATTTCGGTCACTATACACAGCGCTGGAAAAAATATTACTCCCAGACGTGAAATTCCTTATACAATTATTTTATTACGATATACACTGCAATTACGCCATTTTCTACCCCATTTCCACCACTCATCCCATCACCAGACTTCCATTTATTGCACAACCGCACATGCCGAAACTGCCATCATCGATACGCAAAAATATGGCAAATGTCGAGCCGAATTGACGTTTAATTAAAAACCATATTAAATGGCAGGTTTGAACAAAAACCACGCGTACTTACCGAACTGAAAACCGCACGAATTCGACTCCTCGATCTGCGAAAAAATACCAAACGATCAATTAGCAACGAGATAAAATATCGATAAAGGCGGCAATTACGTGGATATTTCGTGCACTTGGGAGCAATAATTCTTTAATGCAATAAGCGTATTTCTCGCCTCGCTCGCAAAATTACATCGCTCGATGCAGATTGATTGATTTTTCTAGAGCAATCACCCGTAACAATGAAATATCGCTAATCTTAATGTCAATATTGTCGTTAATTAACTATCGACTGGAATGTCGTTTAAATAGCTCGTGGTAAATCGGTAAAATTTGGGTTCTTGTATTGATTATTGACAATATTTATTACAATTTGTACTTTCTTTCAATATAAAATTTTTACAAAAGAACAGAATGTTTTTTTTTCAACATTTTCAAGCTTCACCAGTTGGAAAAGCGAACCTCTTCAGGTGGCCGCTCGAATTTGAACGAGAGTTTAGAAAAATGATTTGAAACTACGTAAAATATTCTCTCTGATCCAAACCCCCCAGATCCGAATTTTACAAGGCTGAACCATTTTGGAGCCCCCAGCGTGATTTTCGCTTTCTCCGGAAATTTTCACTTGGTTCCCAACTATCTTCAACCGCCTTAACAGAATTACCTATATTCCTGGAAAATTCCAGCTGACTACTTCGAAGGAGATTTTTGGAATTTCAATATCTTTGAAGTAGTAGGAAAATACAGATGTCATGTCTTTAACCACAGTGTTGTACATGGCACGTTAAAAAAAACTAATTAGAAAAATACTCTTGAGATGATCAGCTGGAAATTTATTTTTTTTTGTTTTTTTTTAAAACAATTATCAGCGCGAATCTAATTTCAATAATAATCACTGCATTATATAAACTATTTAAATTGGGGTTTTCTGGAAAGCACCCTCGGAATTTCAGATTATTTTATCAAGTATCATACAAATCATCATGTTTTCGAGATTAATTTGAAAAATTTTAATCTTTTTACATAACTAGCACGTTAAGAGCATTCACGTTCAGTTATAAGAGGGTGAGGAGAAAAGCACGAGAAATAATGTTCTTCATCTCAGGCAATTTTTTTTTTGTTTTGATTAAAAAACTTCAATATTTTATTGCTGAAAAAAAATCTAAAAATCCCCATTTCCCTTCTCCAGCGTACCTAACGGATTTTCTTTTTTTTGAAAAATCACTACTTTTCAATCAACTTTTTTACAAAGTTTCCAAAAACCTATCAACCCCCTCCCCCCTTGCCACCATCCTCACCAACGATTTTAAATTACAAATAAGAAGAAAATCTGTATTTAAAAAACAAACGAAATTATAAAAAAATAAACGCACATGACTATTTTTAAAAAATAGATATGATGTCACATGTCACCAACAGTGCTGCCAATTCATAAAAAATTTCTAGTCATTCACCAAAAATGAACGATTTTTGCGTAATTTTTTCAAAAATATTTCCCATTCTTGAGTTCATTTATCGTTGCAC
>QBDW01000479.1:0-64398 GCA_003261595.1 Maconellicoccus hirsutus | reverse complement strand
AGAGATTAGTTCCAATAGGAAGTTTACAATTCAGGTCGAAATATTTAATAATTTTTCAACTCTAAATACAAATACGATATTTTCAAATAAAACCTAAAATTTTTCGATCACTTGAGAGAAAGCATCTCCCATTCGTTACACTCCTCCCTCCTTCTCTTTAACAAAAAATCATTCCTTTGAAACATGAAAAATTCAAATCCACGAAAACACCAAATAAAGCTCAACAAAAGTTCTACTCTTTCACATAAATTAAATTTAATGTAAAAATAAACTTGTAAGTAATTGATGCTCGAATCTTGAAAAAGAGTAAAAAAGGTAATAAAAAACTTACGTTTTATCCCGGATTCGCAATTTTTCACAAATATTCTCTTTAGCTTTTTAGCATATATAACGACATGTTTTTTTGTAATATTCGAAAAAAGTTGGGTTCGTCGACCAAGCCTCGAGCAAAAAATTCTACTTTTTTCGCCGGTGTACGCGATAAAATTAACATTAAAAGCGTAAAAAAAATGCAAAGGTTATTTTTAATTTGAAATACTCCGGTGAAATTATGGCAAACTGTGAAACAATCTTGAAAATATTTGTGAAAAAGCATCCATTCGGAGCCCGAAGCCTTTATCCGTTCATTTGGTATATTGCAAGAAAGCCGGGGCGAGCGGCGAAGCGCACATGGCCCGACGAAAAATTGTATTTCGCTTTGTAAACAAAAGCCCGAAAAGCCAGCTTTTTCACCCTGCGCACGTACTTAACATAAAAATTGAATGAACAGTGAAAGGTTATTCGATGTTTTAGAATTTTACCCTTAAAAAAAATAACGTACAAAAATAAAATCGTTTATGGGCTATTGTATCGGAAAATAGTTATGGCCCTTTTTTCACATTCGACTTGGAAGCCATAAAAATGGATGTTTATGAGGTTGAATGGACAAGCTGACCTTTTTTTACTCGGTACAGGTAAGAAAATCGTTTTCAATGCGAAATATGTCTTCAACAGATTCTTAAATGTGATACGATTACCTTCGATCAAATATCGCGTTAACGTATGTTTATTTCACGTCTTAAACGTTTACTCTATAAATTCGGGGATACTTTTTCAAAAATGATGGAAAAATATCTAAAACCTCAAAATGTAAAATCGCCGGAAAAAAATCATTTAGAAGTTTTTCCCTCTCATCAGCGCTCCTTTGTCTTCGTTTATTCAAAAAAAATTCATATCAGCTGATGTCATCAATCAACATCTTACAATGCTCATTTTACAATAATTTAATGAGGAAAGTGTCGCATTAGTAGATTATCTAACGGATTTTTTTTTGTTGAAAAATCACTACTTTTCACCACATTTTTGAAAATCTTTCATCATCACCCCCCCCCTTTTCACATCAACGCGGTCAAATTTCTGATCAGAAGAAAATATGTATTAAAAAAAATCAAATTTAATTTATAAAAAAATTAACGCTTTATAATGCTTATTGAAAAAAAAAGTATACGACGTCACATATTCTATCAGTGCTGCCAATACATAAAAAATTGTCGATAATTTATCAAAAATAAACAATTTTTGTGTAATTTTTTCAAAAATATTTCGCGTTGTTTCATTTTTGCACTACTTTTTGACAAAATTCACTACTTTTTCACTACTCTCATAACGTATTTTTGAAATCACTATTTTTTCACTGCTTTCACTATTTACATTACCTGTTAGATACCTTGATTAGAAAGCACTCGGCAAAATACGTCAAATTTTAAATTCCCCTAGCACCCCTCACCCCCTAAAATACATATTAGCATTTCTCCCCTAATTCCCAGCACGTTTTCTCACACAATCTCTACTCCATCTTCCCAAGACCAATGTGGTAAAATTTTTCGTCGATTAAAATAACAAAAATTGTATACACTCCCCCCTCCCATTATTTCATTCTCTAGAGTGAAATTTTTCATGACGTAAAAAATCCACCAATTGACACCCCACCATAAAACATATCTACGCCTGATTTCCATCGCGTACAATCGATACAAACGCCGACAAGCGTCAACAAGCAAGATTATTTCTTCAAAGCACGAAACCCCGTCATTTACATCAGATAAAGTCGTAAAAAAAAATCACCGCCGCTATTACTTTAATCATCGGAGTAAATACTCGTCGACGCGGTGAAAAAAAGATGAACCAGGTCGATAAAGAGTTTAGGCGTTAATCCGCATCGTTGCAAGAAACCATGTCATTTTCGGATCATCTAATTACCAGCCGACGAAAAATGGCACGTTATCGCAATCCCATTGAAGATGGCATCTCGTCCAAGTGAGGGAGAAAAAAAATCGACAGTAGGAAGGAAAAAATCCATCTTCATTAAACACCATTTCCTTTTCTTGGTCCTTTTTATCGAACGGGTTTATTAGTTAATTAAGAAAATACATCGTGTAACGAGCAAGTGGCAATTATCAAACAATTTATGATAATTAACGAACAAGAGTCAATCTGTTAATTGAATAATGTTAATTATTCGACGGATTCTCGTCGCGTTCGTAGAATCTTCGCGGTGTTTATTAAATTACCGAGGTGTTTTTCGGGGAGCAAAACATACGCGAGATAATTAGTGAAATTCGACGAATATATGATCTAGTTGCTTTTGAATTCTTCGATAACGGTTGCCAACGAAGCGTGTATAATTTTCAAAAAAAATCATCCAACGGAAAATTCTATAACAATCGAAGCATTACCTTAAATTTGTCATTTATACGAAGCAAGTGTTTCATTTCCCACACGTCGATTTTTTTATTTATTTATTTGATTAAATCTCTACCCGTTTTTGAAGCTTTTGTAAAAACGAAGTTGTTTTCTTCTATAGCGATTGTGACCGTTAACCCGAATAAATTTATGTTTATTTAGCAAAATAAAAGAAATCCAAATAACCAAACTGCAATTGTATTTTTATCAAATATACGCAACGTTTATCATTTCCGAGGCGATTAATCAATACCTACGTTTTAAAAACTACATTGCAAAATTTCGACCAAAAAACCATAGCGCAGGAAATCTACGTTCTTTTATTCGAGCAATGAAACGTCGTTAATTTTTATTGAAATCGTTGCAATGCTGGCACATATTGCGATCGGTTTCGAATATTAGAATACATTTCGCGACCTCTTATCGAATAAAATGCTCCACTAAATGGAAACGTAAAAATTATACCGAAAATTTTAATATCTTTAAAATCGTTTTTACCCGTAGCTGAAAGGAAATCACAATGTATTCTCGACTTGATAATCTTTACAGTCGTTTATTCATAATGGCTCGGTTAAAATAAATTATGAAAATCGTCTCCCAGGAGAAAAAAATCCAGCGAGGAATTCGACTACGCCAACACCTAATATAGCCTTAATATTTCATTCGAAATCCATTTTAAACTACTTTGGTAATTTTTTAAAAAACTTTCAAAAAACGTAACGCCATAAGGAAGAGTTGAAATTAAAAATAATTCTTTTTTGATCAACTCCATCCGTATTCTTTTTCTCGTTTATCAAACGAAAAAACAAACTATAGCCTCTAAAACTTGATGTAAAATTTATAAATGGTAAAATATTTCATTTCGGGAGATAAAAAAAAAGGATCAAATGTTCGTTTCAAGACAGTAATTTTTATTTGAAATTACGATCCACCTGGAGAAACAAGACCGAAATATTTTTAATTTATATTATAAGCTTATGAAAAATAATTTGTGTCGTCGTTTGAAGAAATTATCGCGAAAAATTAAATTTTATTATAAAAGGAAGTCGTTCAAAAAAATCATGCTTGAAATTTTCATACGTTTTAACGTAGCAGTCAATAAATTAGATGAAAAACATTGAAAAAGCACGTTTATCGTATCATTGCACCGTACTTGAAAAAATATCGTTTTTTGATCTGTCAAAGACATTTTAAAGAGGAAAAAAAATCAATTAAAATTTTTTAAAATTAATTAGCTAATCCATTTTAATAAAAAATCTCAGCGTAATTATTAAAAGTTGAAAACTAATGCGTTAAATGTCAAGTTTTAACTATACGCCCTAAATCCATTGTAATCTCGTTATTATAAATTAACGCAGCAGGTAGTTGTCACCACGTATTAGATTGATAGTTTTGGTATACGTTTAAAAGCTGTTAACGATGATGGAGAATTCTCTTCTTCATTTATACACGCATAGAAGTTTAATATGCTTGTATAACTCCGCTAGATTTTTAATTAAACAGTTTAATTATATTTAAAAAAACCTCCAATATATTTAGTAAACATGCCCTAACAGTAATTCTGAATTATTACTGTAATACTTTCGCCTTCAATTGTAGTAAATACTATGTAAACATCGTAAAATATATCTTGTAATGTTATATCCTGCCTTTAAATCATATTCTTTTTTTATTTTTTACATATAAACGATAACTATACTTTGGATACTTTCTCGGTTTAATTTATTCGACGATTTTTTGCGTATGAAAACCACAGATCGAAGTGTTCTGATTTATGAGAAAGGCTTTAAAAAATGGTATCGTATTGATTCCAATTTAAGCTATTGCAGTTATTTCAAATTGAAAAACTTTTTCCAAGGAGAAAGAAACGAGATAGTGAGCGTATTGATTATCACACGTACGAAATAGCTTTATTTTCTCCAAGAACATATTTCCATTAAAAATTACGAGGGTGATTTAGAAAAACCTGCGGTTCGTTTTGAAGGTACGAACTGAATGGTTCAATGTTTTGAGTAAAATCACAAAACGACGTGTATTTAGATCAGACCCAGAGTCAAGCACTTTGTGACTTTGACCAGTGTTGCCATTGAGATCCTTCATTTTTTTTTTGAGATTTTGCTTTCAAAATTCTTGTAAATTCTTGCTGTTCTTTCTCGACATATGCAAGTCTAGGTATCATTTTAAAAGGGACTTTTAAAAAGAATTTCAGAACAGACATATCGAAAATTGAAAAAACATTAAAATTAGAAATGTCAACATAAAAAAAAACGAATTTTTTAATAATTTTAGGTTTCATTTTATTAATTTTTAGAAATTTCAGCAATTCATAAGATTTTTCTAGAATATACATATGAAAAATTTTCGAAATTTTTGCATGTCAGAAGTTCAGCACAGAAAAGAACAATTTTTTTTAATAATTTTGGAATTTATTTTATTAATTTTAAGAAATTTGAACAAATTTTTAAGATTTTTCTCAAAAATATGAAAAATTTTTGAAATTAATTTGTTTTTTTGAAAATTCTGGAAAAGTTTTGAACATTCTTGCAATCTAAAGAAAATTCTTGACTGTTGGCAACACTGACTTTGACCGTTTAATGATCCCACGACTTCCTTGGAAGGGCTCGAGAACTAATTAATTATCTTGTAATAAATTTTCTCTAATATCTTTCACTTTATCGATATCAATATGAATAGAAAAGTTGAAGAACAAAAAACCCGTTGGAAGGAGAAATAAATTATAGCTTTGCTCAGTGAAACAAAGAAATACAAAATAAATTTTCAAATGTGATGATGAATTTTGAAAAAATTTGTTCATTAAATTCTCATTTAAAACTTTGGCGCAGTTGATGGAAGTAGAGAAACTTTTTCAAGGTGTTTAAAATATCATACATTATGAAATTTTCAAGATTAAAATACCTGCAAATTTTTGATAAATATGTAATTTCATTTTCACGTAAATTTATAATTTGAAAAAAATTTGCTTTTTCTTGAAATAAGTCGTGAGAATTTTTTTCAAAAATGATAATAAATTTTTTTTTTTTTTCATCAAAAATTGTACCAAAAAAATAATATAATATCAAAAGTTATAGCAAGATCAAAAAAAATCAAACACCACAAAAACTAAAATTAATAACTCTTGATTTGTATGAAAAAATTGAAAAATAATTCCAGTCGATTAAAGTAAAGAAATATTCCGGTGACTTGATTAAAAACAACAAAGTACAGGTTACTTCTGTACGTTCAATTACTACATCAAAGTACAAATTTCCAAACAAAGAAAAAATTTCTTACCGGCACGAACGATGAAAGTTCTCAGCAGAGGGACCAAGTCTAATAAACGAGTAATTAATATGATGTACCAACGATGACATCGTATTCTGGGTCCCTGCAAAGCAAAACATGTACATTTTAATATAGCTTGACGTTAGTTAATTACTAATATAATTCCGAAGCAGGATTTATTTCATTTGGATGTAAAATATTAACATACATACAAGTGCTTTCGTGATTTCACATATAATATTATTGACATAAGAATAACAGGACATTGAATATCTATCTATGGCCCAATTACAAATACCATCCCTGAAGGATAAATTTCTACACGATTTCAATGACATATACGATAATACGGATGACAAATAAATTAAAATTTTAACGTCAAAAAATAGGGAAAAATTCACCCCATAAACGAGCAACTCTTCGAGGGCAATTTATTAATTGTATATATGACGACAGCATAAAACGGAACGATTTTTAGGGTGTTGTTTTTGAAAACACGGAATATCCGACGATAATGATAAGGTCGGATCAAAATATTCGGTAATTTAATAGGGCTATTAATATTTTACGCTGTTGGTGTTTATCATTATTCGATGCGTTTTCTCGTAATTTATATTTAATTTTAATCAATAGCATTGGCTTAATTTACATATTAAGTACGTGGTCGTTGATATTGTCGCAGAGATGGATTAAAATTAACTACGATATAGGCTCATCTTGTTTCCGATTATGGAATTAATTTTTCGTTTTGAAATGTTTAAAAAAAGCATTTTTATTCAATCGCGATTTTTTTGAAAAAATGTAAAAAAATCGCATTGTGACGCCTTGGCGTTTTGATAATTTTGCGCGTTATATTATGAAAATATGAGACAAACTGGGTAAAAAATGTTGGCGAACACGCTCTTATATGCAGGTACTATCGTAATAAAATAAATTTACGAATACGCCACTTACCATTTTCTGCAGTACTCCGAGGTTTACAAACTACGCTCGTAAAAATTGACTTCTCTATCTGCTTTAAAAGTTAAACTTCCCTAAACCTACTCGGTATAAGTTTAAAGTACTTGGTAAAATAATATGAATCGTTTATCTTTCACAACTTGCGTATTTGTATCCTGGCAATCCTTTTTAATTGTACAACTTAACAGAACATTTTTTAAAACTTTGATTCATTTCATTAAAGTAGTTGAAAAAGGGGGGAAAATTTCGCATAATCGAAATCGCATATAGGGAAATATCCATACGCGAATTTTGTATAAACTGTACTTATCGTTATGTCGCGAGCACCTGCGTTATTTTTATATTCTTTTACGATTTCCGATTTTCTAATGTGAGTTTATCTCGTAAGTACCCCTAGACGCGTTAACACGTTTTGAAAAATGATAGCCGAGTATTTCCTTTAAAAGTAATATCTTTTAACCTCGATATTTTCCTGCGATTTCCATCTTCAACACGGTATAAACTGCGCCTAAATTTAGAGGTAAAGTTTATACCAGTTGGCATAGTTTATAATTTTTTTTTATATTTGCGAACTAAATAGCGATGAGAATTTGATACGGAATTCACGAAAATACCAGAAATATAACGTCAAGTAAAACATTAGTGTAGTTGATATTTTAAAACATTTTCGAAATTCGATGCTAAATATTTTATTTGGAGGAAATTATTGCAAATTGAAATACAAATTATGAAAGTGGATATAGTTTCGCTAAAAAATGATGCGCCCGATGTAAAATATGTTATGGAATTTTGATGAATTCAAAACAAATACACAATTTGAAAATTTAATGGCAAAAAACAAGGAATTGTTGAAAATTCCAATTCCAGTGCTAGAGTTTCATGATATATGCAGTAAGAGTACATGAATCAGGTGATTCAAAGAATTTGATGCAGTACAATTGTGTGGAGCATACACTTTCATATTGGCATTCAAAGTGTGTGGAAAAGTCCCATTGTGTGGAGCACATACCTCAAAGTGTTTGGTGCAGTCCTGATGTATGGGATCATACACATTGATATGGCATTCTAAGTGTTTGATACAGTCCCAGTGTGTGGAGAAGTCCCAGTATGTATGTAACACACACCTCAAAGTGTTTAGCACAGTCCTGGTGTATGGGATCATACACTTTGATATGGCATTTTAAGTGTTTGATACAGTCCCAGTGTGTGGAGAAGTCCCAGAATGTATGTTACACAACCCAATGTGTTTAGTACAGTCCTGGTGTATGGGATCATACACTTTGATATGGCATTCCAAGTGTTTGATACAGTCCCAGTGTGTGGAGAAGTCCCAGTATGTATGTAACACACACCTCAAAGTGTTTAGTACAGTCCTGGTGTATGGGATCATACAATTTGATATGGCATTCAAAGTGTTTGATACAGTCCCAGTGTGTGGAGAAGTCCCAGTATGTATGTAACACACATCTCAATGTGTTTAGTACAGTCCTGGTGTATGGGATCATACAATTTGATATGGCATTCAAAGTGTTTGATACAGTCCCAGTGTGTGGAGCACATACCTCAAAGTGTTCAGTGCAGTCCTGGTGTATGGGATCATACACTTTGATATGGCATTCAAAGTGTTTGATACAGTCCCATTATGTGGAGAAGTCCCAATGTGTGGAGCATACACTTTCATATTGGCATTCAAAGTATTTGATGCAGTCTCAGTGTGTGGAGCACACACCTTCATATCGGCACTCAAAGTGTTTGATGTAGTAATGTATGGAGTATGTGGAGCATACACTTTAAAATTGGCATTCAAAGTGTTTGGTGCAGACACTTTGAATTTCAAATTTAAACTTCGAAAAAAATTAACATAAATTTCAAAATTTTCGGTCAATTTTTTTTTAATTTCAAAATTTAAGAATTTTTCATAAAATTTAAATTTTGAAAAACTACGTCAAAACTCGAAATCGATTTTTCGATCATGGTGTTTTTTCGCGCTTACTACGGTATAAATTTCCAATTCGATTTAGCTAATTAATTTCTCCGTTATGACATGTCAAACTTATAATCCCAAAATTCATCATTACGTCGCGCCCAAAATACAAAACAAAATTCCAATACATGTCGCAAAATTGTGCTTGTAATACCAAAAAGCACGAAACACACGTGAATTATAAACAACGGACGAGATGAATAATACAGAACATGATGAATGTGACACTTCTTTTCTTGGTATTTCGTGCGAACAAAATGAAAAACTTGGTACCCCTCAAGTCATCCGCAAGATATTTAAACGAAATCAGATATAAAAAGTGCGAACAACGGCGTAAAAATTTTCGCCGAAAAGAAGCTAGCGTGCGGATGTGCTAAATCAAATTCGTGCTTCGAATCAAATTCGCTTATATTTGCTCACCGAAGCAAAGCGTTACAGCCGGCTTATACCCGTATTTTCCTACATCCAATGATATCCCCGACAGTTCAACGTGATATGTCGATAAACAAAAATTCGTAAATTTAAATTCTTCCATGGATTCGGTAAACAAGAGGGCGTTGTTGGTAGAAGAGTATTTAAAATTCGTTCTGGTCCCTGGAACAACACACAGGTGCTTGGCGTTACGAGATGTTCGAAATTAAACTCAATTTAGCAAATGGTTTTCGACTCGGGCTCTTTATGTCTGGCCTCATCGTTCATTCATTTTCGTTTGTAAAACGCGTATCTATTTCAACTGCACGTCTCTCTCGTCATTGCCGAGCTGAATTCTGCGACGTGCTACACGTAGCACGCTATGATAAATGATATTACTTTTGCTTTCCTTTACTCTAAATCCTACTCTGTGTATTTTTGCAAGTGCCACCTATACTAGAAGGCCGCCTTTATCGAGAAGATTAATCTTTTGACAGTCAAGGTATTATCAATTAATCTAAATATCACCTCGTATGACGGTAATCATAAATTTCGCCTATACTATTAACCTTATTATCATAATATGCTTTTAATTACCTATGCTGTATGTTCGATATAAACAATAGATCGTGTTAACGTACCCGTTAAATAATTCAACGCTCCCTTTACCTCGTCCTCGCAACATTCCAACAACTTTAAGCTCTTCATTACCATCGAGTACAAGTTTAAAATTTCCATCATTTCTCGCCTTTCAGATACGTGTTGCTTTTTCCAAATGTCTTTCTGGGGAAACATGTCGAGAATTTTTTTCGCCGCAATTTCCATCAACGCGAAATACTCCGTTTAGACGATTCGTGAAAATTAAATATCTCAACTGCTAATTTAAATGTACCGGAAACCTCACCAAATACCGCTACATCGAGCAAAGTAAACTTTCCCATTATGAGACTTGAAAAAAAGCGTCGAAATTATCCAACACAAATCATAATTTACCAAAATTCGTAATTTTTCAACTAAAAAGAAAATCATTACATTTCGACGGATTCGTTTTCACTCGGATTCCAATTAAATATGATGGCCCTTAAATTTTGCCATTAAACATTTGCAAATTATTGAGCGTAAACATTCCACCTTTAAAGTTGGTACAAATGTTGAAGATTTCACGAGATTTTTTACACGATAAAAATTAAAAATGTCTACGAAATAATTCCTTTATATTTGAAGTATAGCGTACAAAGAGAAATGAGATTTTTTTACTTCTTTCTTGAGACTCGTTTCGGTAAAATGGAAAAAAATACGATTCCGTAAGAAAAGACGTAAGATTTCGTGAAATCTAAGCCCGTTTAATTTATCCTTCGGAATTCTCAACTTTTACGTATTTCTTATTTACTTACTAAAGGTTTGTATTTTTCTTGTTACCGGCGAATGGTCAATTTCGTTATCTAAAGTGAAACGGTCGACGATTCCTAGTCGTTGGTAGTTTAACTTTCTTTGCTTATAAACTTTGAAATTTAGATTAACTTTTAGTTGTTTAATTAGTCTGAAGTTGGTACATTCGTTGTGAAATCCTACCCTAACGGTTGTCGTTTGGATAGGCAAGTTATAGCGCCGGTAACTCGGGACGGTTTAATTTGAAACAGTAATTTATTAAAAAAAAAATAAAACTAACCCCTAAAGATATATCTCATTCACGTTTGACCAAACCCTCTCATATACCACCTGTACACTTAGTAATGCAATCTCGTCCAATAAAAGAATTCTACATGGTAACTCGACCCGGTAATGCTAATTCAACCTACCACATGGTTTAAAAAAAGGTTTAATTTCGCTATATGTACTGTATACTTTTATTAACCGAAATTTAATAACATTATGATAACGAAGTCGCAAAGCGAACCAGAAAACGGGATATTGTTGACGGAAATGACGGCATAAATCAGTAGATAACCGCTGAAACAGCATTGCTATAGAGGATTATTGCAAATCCCATAAGGCTCTGTATACCAGACATTACCTATATTCCGGTACAGTTTAAACGTATACAAAAACATTTACTCGTGTGTTAAATTCAAAGCGACCACGATGCGCATAACTGCATGTTAATAATCGCAATAAGCTTTCGAGTATAAACAGATTACCACTTCGAAGTGACAAAAATACCTCAACTTTTGTCTCGTATTTAATTGCGGTCAACTTGCGTGTAGGATTATTTCCACCTTTCAATGGTCTCAGGTGCTTCAATTAATTGGATCAAATCGCATACGTAGTTTATGACGTCGAGCTATCGTAAGAGTTATATAAAAATGCAATCATCGGTTGGTTATTTCGGGCGAGTATCGTTTGGTAGCTTGATGGATAATTATTTTGAGATAAATGCATCGTTGCCATGATTTGAAATAATTACGGAGAATTTTGAATTTGTATTGCACTAAATTAGCACCTAGGGTTGTTCAATGATTTTCAAAATTACAATAATACATAAGCAACTTGGAAAATGAATTTTTTCTTTTAATTTCTTGAAAAGAAATTCAAGATTATTAGAAAAATTCGAATTGCTCAATTCTGAAAAATTTTATAAAATTGTTCCAATTTAGATTTTTCAACTTCGATTTTGATGTTTCATACATCGATATTATGCTTCGATACTTTTACAAAAAAATATCGATCTTAACGTTTCAGTTTCGATATTTTGATTTAAGTATTTCGATTCTGATATTTCAATTTCAGTATTTCAATTTTGATATTTCGATTTCGATGTTTCGACTTCAATATTTCAATATTTTATTTCGATACTTTGACAGGGAAATATCGATTTTAATGTTTCAATTTCGATTTCGACTTTAGTATTTTGATTTTGATATTTTGATTTCGATATTTCTGACTTCAGTATTTCGATTTTGATATTTCAATTTTGATGTTTCAATTTCGATACATATTTCGATACTTTGACTGGGAAACATCGATTTTAAAGTTTCAATCTCAATACTTCGACATCAGTATTTCGATTTCAATATTTCACTTCGATACTTTGACAGGGAAATATCGATTTTAACGTTTCAATTTCGATATTTTGACTTAAGTATCTCGATTTCGAGGTTCCAACTTCGATTTTTCAAAATTTCATTTCAATACTTCGACTGGAAAATATCGATTTTAATGTTTCAATTCTGATATTTTGCTTTCAGCATTTCGATTTTGATATTTTGACTTTAGTGTTTCAACTTTGATATCTTATCGGAATCAAAACAACAAAACACTAAGATCAAAAAAGCAAAATTGGCAATTTTTGTTATTTGAAAACCACCCCTCCTCAATTATTTCATCTTATTGCTTAAAACTTGATAATCCAATAAACAGAACCTACAACTACAAGAGAAGACAATCCTTAATCAACATCTCTTCGATAAATTTTTCGTACAATTACACGATGAAGGATATTAATCTCGCACAACGAAGCATTTTTTTGTCATGTTTCTTCGATACTTGCTTATAATCCAAGAACATACTTTATCTCACTAGTAATAAATGCAAATCACTAATTATCGACAATGGCGAACCATCTCACCTCGCCACTTTCACCTTTCAATTTCAATCGCACGTTTCTTAATTCTTTTACTAGTTCGAACAGACATGTCGTTTCGAATTGTTTCAACGTGACAATTCTTCGAAAAAAAGGTCTCTTTCCCTTAATTTAATTTCAACCCGAAGCGAAAATATCCGCCTCGGTAGCATATTGGCACAATAAAATCAATAAAATCTCTCACGAATTTTCACACAAAGAACCAAAATCCATCAACGTACCCGACGTTCGCATTTTATAAAGAAAAATGAATCCTCAACAGGTATTTTTTCTCCATCGTTCATCGACCGGAGGCAATAAACTGCATCCTTAAACGAACAGAACAACCACTCGTATAAGAAAATCTCGTTCAACAAATAAATCCGGCTTGTAAAACAAAAGGAAAAATCTGCAGATAGATAGAGGGAATTTTTCGCGAACTCTTATTGATACGAATTTATTTAAACGTTTACCATTTTTCAAACGATTTTCTCTCCATGGTTTTTGTCGAGACAAACGAAAGAAAAAAATATCAAAGCTTTGCTCGCCGAGTATTTCCTTTTTTAAATACTTCGATCGGCAACGTACCATTAATCGTATACACCGATTCGATCGAGTAAGTAATTCGCACGAGGAAAAAAGTACTTTCGACGACGTGTTTTATTAGACGATGCCGCAAAATAAACAAACGTTTCGTTAAAAGGAAACTGAAAACCTCGCAAATAACGAGGTATATTTCATAAAAGATATTGCCCCCTTGATTTTCGCGCCTCGTCTTGTAATTAAATTAGAAAGTCAATTTTGAGAGGAACTTCCGTCTAAACGCAATTACTCTCTACTTCTTCATCTTCATGCCGTCGAGTAAATTCGTTCCCGTAACAAATCTAATTTCGAAGAAATTCCGGCGAAAGGCGAAAATTACTTTTAAAGACTAGTTAACGAACAAACATATAAACAAATGTTCGCTTTTACCTAACTCTTCTTTTCTTACAAATAAATTGATACGAGTAAAAAAAAAGTTACTTTTTTCTAACAATTACATTTACCAGCTAGTTTACCCACGTTCTTCAACACTCGCGAATATGTTAAATTCGCGTGAAAAATTGCCAACGATTAAGGTTTAATACGAAGACGTAAAAAAAGCCAGATAAACAGATTACCGACTTTTGCGAAAATTCAACCAAATTAGAGGACATTTCGAATGATATTTTTTCTCAAAGTTTACCGCTTTGAGTTTCGTTACGACGAGCTGAACAAAGTAAAAACCTCTGAATCTTTTATCGAATTCATTCAACTCGAATTGCATTTTCGCTGAGTGCTTTTTCCAAAGTATAAAATTTTACTCGTCACGTTGAATCGAGGGTGGTGGAAAAAAAACGCATACTAATGAAATGTTGCATAGATTTCACGCGAGTATTAGCATACTTCACCGACTCATATTAAATTATTGACTTTACGGCCGACTAAATGGGGCCGACAAAAAAAAACTTGTTTGAATAATTCAATACTTTCCAATGAGCGAATTTTTCTCACTAACAAGCGCCTTATAACATTTTAAAATTTAAACGCGAAAAACGTCTTTAATCGAACTATCGCTTTATACGCATTAAACTTTCATGCCACATTTTGCGAACACTTAGGAAAAAAATTATTAGTTTTTTAACCGTGAAAAAAACCCAAAAAGCCCGAACTATTAACAATTTTTCAATTATTATCGCTCAATAAACCAAATCTTTATGATGTTTTATTCCGCGAAATTTTTTCAATTCACATCACCTCTCGAATACACGAAGAAAATCCTACGATTTTTCATACATTCGATCGTGAGTTATTTTTCAATTACTTTTACACATTTAAGATGAAAAGGAAAAGATTTACGACGAAACATTAAAAAAATAAGAAAAAATTGAACGAAGCGTCGCATCTGAAATCGTCACCCCATTTTTACCACACTGAATATCATTTCTTATGAATATGTGCTCGCTTAATATCTGAAACGATCTAGATGAAGATAATATTTACTTTGGGCGGTGTTCGTTTACCGTTATGGAAAGATTGTGCAAATTTTTTCCCCCTTCTTATTTTCAACGAGCATAAGGTATTTTATACGTTACAAAGTGTTGGAACATATTTGGCATATTTTCTTGACGCGTCGCGAGATTAAAGCGCGTAGAAAAATTGATGTCTTCATATAAACCTTACCCCCTTGTATTTATGAGGTCGCCGAGAACATTGTGTATGTCGATAAAGATAGCGGATTCATGTTCAGCCTACGTAAAAAGCATCCCTACGAGGATTTTTTTTTTCTAATGACTCTTCGACAACGTTTCGCAACATGAACACGCACAAAATTAACGTTCGGATTTTTTATGTTTCGGTTAAATGAAGCCGAAACTTGGTTCGGTGCTTTATTCGCGTAGATATCAAAGTGGTCGAATTTTTGTCATTTTTTAAAATCCCATCGCGGTACGTCTCGTTTGCCTTTTCTATAAGAAATTCTGATGAAATACGTCGATTCGTGTAAAAGACGAATCTGCGCTCGGTTGCGACATTTTTTGGATTTTTTACTCGAATAATTTACATTTTATCTAAAAAAAATAATTCCGTTTTGAGAAAAAATAAATCTGGAATTTGAGATGAATTTTCTAGTTTTTTTATTAATTTTAAATATGTTACGAATTAACGTAAAATTTTGATAAATAATTTGCACGTTTATATTTTGTAGTATACGAAATTTCGCGGAAAATTATTCATTAAATTTTTGACGTTGCAAATATTTACGTCAATTTTTACATTTATTTTTCTTACAACATAAAATATTCTTACAAAAAAGCATTACATGTTTTCAATCATCAGAGAACAATCAACTTATAAAACAAATGACGTCATTTCGAGTTTATTATTTTGACGTAAGAGGATAAAAGCCATAAAGATTCATATTTTTTAAAAAGAAACATTTTATTTTCAAAGATCGTCCTAATTCTCTTTTATTGGTTAATTTAAAAAAATAAAAATGAAAAAAAATCTAGATCGTTGAACAGTGGAAGGGGAGGGGGTTTCTTTAGAACCAAACCCACCTATACCAAGCTAAGTCACTTTTTTTATTGTTATGAATTTAATTCAAAATTTTAAGAAATGATTACAATTTTTTTTGTTCAAATAAAAAATTAGATGAAAAGTTGTAAGTTGTTCTTGTAAGTATTGTTGAAATATTAATTTAAAACACAAATCCACTATTCACGATGAATTTCAAATGCAAACATTTTCCGGAATTTTTTCAACACACTTCGGCCTTGGATACCTACATTTCGAAGTAAGTTGGGAAAATATCAAAAAATATGACTAAAATCAAATTTTTGGAAAAATTGAAAGAGTAAGGGCACGTTTTTAACCTTTTTGAGTATTTTTATACATTTTCCGTTTAAATATGCACATTTTGGAGAGTTTTAAAGAATTTGTTTCGTGCCTTGTTGTGTCAAAATTAGAGAAATATTCGTTTTCAAAATTTTACCATTGATTGAATATACCTGCACGAACTTGTATGAAAAATTGAGCTGTTGTGATTCATTTCCAAACAGAAATGACTCAGTCGAGATTGAAAAAGAAAATTATTTTTTTCTTAACTAAGGATCCCCCCCACCCCCCACTCGTCCACCCTTTACCATTTATTAATTCTATAAACCGAACCTTCTCGAAAGGCGAATTTTTAGCCTTTATTTTTTTCAAAGTTTTGAATAAGATCAACAGCAGTAAATTATTTGTAAATCACAAAAAAAGGGGGAAAACTTTCCCAAATAAATTACGATAATTTTACGTTTTTTTTATTGAAAAATCATGAAAAACGTCTTAATTGTGGCACAACGTAGAATAATATCGTTATTAGAAAACAAAAATATTAAATATTAAAAAACCACATTCAAATTTAAAAAAAAAAACAAAAGAAAAATTTTCACATAAATTAATTTCGTACTCGTATAGGTATCTCGTTACACTTCTATGTGGAAAAAAACACTAAGCAAACGAAGTCATTAAAATGACTCCAGAATAATAATTCCCAGCAAACGAAAAACGTATAAACGCACGAAAAATATAAAATTTGAATATTACATTCGTTTCATCCGAGAGTATTCCATCGGCGCGAAATTGAGTAACCAAATAGCATATTTCTGAAGTATAAATCCAAGATGAAATGCAAATAAGAACGAGGTAACTGGTTGCAGATGGTGGAAAAAGAAGCCCTTTAAATGTAACGTCTTTGATCTACTTGTAATAGCGTAATTTGCAAAAGGACTGAAGACAAGAATACGAGCAGACACTACGCTGAATATTAACTTGCACGTTAATGAAACTATTTCATGATTCGTAACAATGCGAAATTACTTGTTCGCGTGTTTGGCGAAAAGACACGATATTTCGGATTGGCATCTTCGTTTACATTTGATAACTGAAAAAAAAAATGGAAGGGCGAATTGCGAATTTTTTCAGCGTTGTGCAAAAAATGCTGTACTTTTGCAATTTATATAATTCGATAAAAAAAAAGCGAAAAGGAGCGTGAGATGAGGAAATTCGAGTTGATTAAAATTCTTTATAGCGTTTCACATGAATATAATGTTGAACTTACGGTAAAGATTTACATCATTAGTATTCCGTATATTTTAAATATATTCGTATGAAATGTACTCGAACAGACGAGTAGCGTATAAATAGGTATGGAAAGGATAAAAAAAGGATGAAATTTGTGTATATCTCAGTTTCACAATTATTACTTAATTTCGTTCCATCTTGATAGTTACTTTAACACTTGCCAAGTCTATCTTTTTCATTGAAAATTTACTCTCGCGCGAGGATATATTGATCGTCTCGTTTTGCAGTAAAAAGCTAACGAAAAAAACGGTTTCTAGTTTCCCCAACTCAATTTACAATGTTTACTTTACGTTTGTTTACACACTTTCAAAATGTATGAATAGAATGTAATTTACATCCCGTCGGAATCAAGTAGTTCGAGGGGATTATCTATAAAAGACTAAAGCGTCCTATAAAGGGATGAAAATCACGTTAAACAAAACGAGAAATGATTTCGGTACGATTACTGACGCGTGATTATTCCAATATCGTAACGTCGAAATTTCCACGACCATTATTTTTTCGTATACACGTGAACGATTCGAAGAGTATTTCTTAAAATAAAACCGAAAACGAAACGTGACGAAATTTCAAATAATTACTGATATTAATTTAGCAGACGAAATAAAAACGAGTTTTAATTTAAAACCTTAATTAATATTCAAACAAGTCGAATCAATTTCCGCTCGTGGAACTTGTAATATGACATTCTTGATGCATATTTTCCCATATACCGCATCGTTGCAATATTACACATCTCGCGAATACCGCAAAAATGCATTTTACCATCTTCGTGGTAGTTTTTACAACGTATTCAGCATTTTATAAGAATTTAAATAAGGGTACTATCTCGCCTTTTTCGTATAATCATAAACGAATCGATGAACTAAGTGCTCAATCTTTTGCGAAAAAAGAATTAAGTATTTTTATTAGCTCGATGCGAGTTCGCTTTGAATTAAAGTTTTTTAAAAAAGCTGACAACTTTTTTCATTCCATTTTACGAGGGTTTTTTCTAGAATGAAAAAAGTAGAAAGATAACGCATTAGTACATTTCACCGAGTACGTTGTAAAATTAGCTACTCGTTACGTTACCACGTTCGTTCAATTTTTTTTAACCCGATTCGCTCTGCATAATGAAATGAACTTCGTGTAATAAGATATCTCTACTATCGATGTTTTCACTTTGTGGTTGGCGTTTTTTTTTTTTTTTTTTCAAATAAACAACAAACGTGGAAAAACACATATGTACTTGGTCACGATAAAAAAGATACTTTTTTCTTCATTTAATCGCAAATTATATTTAAAAAATGAGAATAAGGGATGAAAAAAAATCCAAAAATTAATTCCAAGTCGATTCCATTTCCACTGAAATGCTCAGTAAATTTCCATTAATTTAGAAACTCTTTTAAAATGAAATTTCTTTTTGTCAATACAAACGTTGAAATTCGTTAGCTTCAGTTCCGTCAAAGTGACGAAAAAACTTGAATTTTTTTTCGATAAAAATAACTCTCACATGTTTAACCCTTTATTTAAATTAATTTCTTTAGTTTGACGTACGCTACGCTTTTTCCATCAATTCGAACATTCATCGATTTCATATCACTCAGAAACTACTTCATGTATAATGGTGAATTTATTGGTGTTCAATGTCCGAGAAATAACAAGCGAAGAAGCGTTTTTGAACTTTAGAGTGATTTCGTAATTTTTTTAACATAAGGTATTTTTTGATATTTTCATGTCTTAGCTGTGACACACAAAATTGAAAATCGTCACGAAAAAGCGTCAGGCGGTTATCAAGGCGACGTGTCATGCTTTTAATTTTAAATTATCCTTTGAATTATTTTTTTTATATAATTTTTATAATAAATTTTTTAAATTTAAATTTTTGATTTATTAATAATAATAATCCATTAAATTTTTTATTAAAAAAAATTTATTTTTATTTAATTAATAATAACAAAATTATAAATAAAAGTTTAATTAATTTATTTAATTCCTTATTTATAATAATAACTATGACTGATTCTTGATATTTTCATGTTATCATAACAATTCGTAGATGACATGTCATTTTTATGGTGACAAATCATGATTATGAGTGATATACTTACCATAACAAATCATTATCATGGTGACGTGTTACGGTTATAATTGACATGTGATATGTAATGACTTGTTATGATAAACGTCATTGAAATAGTCATGTGTCAGGGTCGTGAGTGACATATGATCATGTCTTGGTGACATGTCATGGCGATATGACATGTCATAATGACCTGAATAATGACATTATAGTAATATGCCATGATTTCATGATAAGGGGTGTAGTGATGAGATGTGATGACAAGTCAGGTGATTATTTTTTCCTCTCAAATCGTGTTATGCGTCATATATTCATGTTCAACGAAAAATATAATTTTTTCAAGTCATCATGCTATGTCATAAATGACTATTCATTGTCATTGTGACATGTCATGGTTAGGAGTGACACGAGATCATCTCATGACAGCATGTCAAGTGACATGATATGATGACAAATCATTGTTATAGTGACGTGACATGGTTACGAGCGGCATGTGACATCAAATGACGTTTTCTTATGAATATCATTGTCACAAAGTGACATGAAAATGTCGCACTATATTGCGGACTTGTACACAAGCTGATGCTTCATGGTACAGAACGAATACTTTGAACTATTTATCGACGAGCAATACTTCAGCGAAAAGATAAATTTCATTTATCCATCGTATCCTTCCACATCCTTCGTGATTTTTATAATCAAAACAGTTATTTCGAGTCCACGTCATTTTTCCAACACTCTAATCTATTCGAGTTCCTACTTCTAAATTAATAATTCTTCAGGATCTTTCAACGGTTTTAATCCCCGAAACAAAACCCCCCAAAAATATCACCCCTGGATGATTTTAATGAGAAAACTCTGGAAAATAATTTCCGCATATAAAGCTTTCTTAAAGCCCAGAAGTAAAAATCCCTTTTTCTTGTAATTCACCATTAATGTCACCATAATTCAGACATATTTCTGATCCGCGTTAACACCGAACGTAATTTCTAATCAAATTTTAATTTTTAAAAAAGTCTAATTTCACGGTTCCACGGCGCGATAATTTCGACGAACCTGTTTTTACGAGGAAAAAAAACAGATGAAACCGCGTTAGTCATTTTCAACAAAATAAAACCCAACGAGCCTTATTTTTAAATTTTTTTACAAATTACTACGCTTTTGATCAAAGCAATATTTCCCATGCATAGTTTTCCTTAAAAGGTAAGTTTAATTTCGGCGCGAAAGTTGCCAACAAAATCGTTTATAGCGGTTTTATTTCTTTTTCCTTTTAAATATCTAATAAAACTTTTACGAATTTATTTTACGAATTACACAGCCGAAAAAAAAGGTAGTTGTGGTTTAATTCAAATATTCTCCAGATCTTGCTTTAAATTTGTACTGTTGTAAAAAATGCGATTTTCCTTTGATTGCCATATCCAATTTCATTTTTTTTTGTAACTAAAATAACCAACATTAGTAAAAATAAATAACAATAGTTTTCTCCAAACATCAGATTTTGATTTAGTTAAAAAAAAAAAACAGTTTCCAAAAAAAATACTGCGAAATACGCGTTTTTTTCCTTAAACTTTTTTTTACACTAGATAAATAATATTTTAGCTGGGATAATTTTTTTCCTTATTTTTACGAAAATGAAAGCGGTATTTTAATATTTTTATTCGATTTGAATTGAAAACACAATTCATTTGACATTTAGCAAAGAAAGAAAATAATGAAGACCTTGAGGGCTTGAATTAAATGCGTTGAGATGGTGTTTCAAAAAACGTTTGTTCATGCGAGTATTTCTTTTTTACGAAGAATATTCCCAACGACAAAAATTTTCCATTTAGTTGCATTATTTTACATGATTTGTATCTATTTTTCGTTACTATTGATAAAAATAACTCGAGCGAAATTTACTACAAATTAAGAAATTATCTACTTGAGGAAACCATCATAATGTTGTCATTAAAGTATTTAATTAATTTTTCTCTCTTTGGCAATTACACCGGTGCATAGAGGTTTAAACGAACTTGAGAAAATGGATACTTCAACGTAGTAAATATTAGGAAAAGATCACCTATGAGCTTCCTTATTCTGGGGTTTTTCCTTCACAGCCATAAAATCAGTTTAATATAAAAATCCACTTGTATTTTTCGCGCCCGTTTCACAAGTGGTTGTGATTTTTTGTGTTCAACTTCAACCTCTTGATAATATTATTTGTACGAAGAGTATTGCTCGCTTGCACGTGCCAACTGATCAATTCGGTTAAATATTTTGGCGTACAGATTTTTATTTCTTTTTTTCCTCTTGTAGTTCGCTTTCTTTACATCGTAAACGTTGTTTTGTATCTCGAACACGAATGAATTTCTTTTATTGGAAAGTATAAAAAAATCAAGTAGAAATTTTAATGCTGAATAATGCGAAAAAATAAATCCAAAACAAAAGGTAATTTATCTCAAGCGAAGTGGAGAATTTTCGCCGGAAAAATGGCGCTGACGTTTTTGTCGAAATTTCAAAAAACTTCCAACTTATTCATGAGGTGGAAATAACACGATTGAACCACAAAGTCCAAAATCATTGTCCCTTTTTACCAAAACTTTCGTTTCCATTTCATTTCACCGGTTATTGGAGGTGCTAAACTGGTGAAAGTAAGTTTTCATACGTATTCCCTCACTTGCTCGACCCTCTGAGCGATGACGAGAATCGAATAACTCGGTTCGAAGTCTTCCATCACAATTCACATTAAGATTGACGTTTTGATTAGAGTTGGTTGCTTTTTGGGGGCATTTTTTGGTGTTACTTCGCGAAGGATTAGTTCCTAAGTGACTGGATGTACATTCGAGTAGGTGGATGTGGATTTTTCGTGGAGTGGATGATATTTTAAGAGAGAATAGGAGTGAAAATTTAGATGGTCGTTTTTATCCGCAATAAGGTGGATTTTTTAACGCATTAAATTCATGTTTTGTGTTGTTTTTTTTTATTAACGATGCAAATTTTTTTCCACAATGAATAATCAGTTTGGTAATTAAAATTTTCGAAGCTACTGTCCAAACACGACGTACGATAATTTTCAAATACGTCCGCATGGAGAACTCGATGTTATACGTTTCGAACACGCTTTCGGAACAGTTAAAACATCCTGAATGAGCTCTCACCTTTCGGTTCTCTAAATAATCCAGCGAGTGAACAATCGCTGATACGGCCTATTGTGATTTAAATAATTGAAACTTCACATACTGCAATGCGCCCTCGTCGAGGATATTCCGCTGTGATAGTTAATTTAAAAGATAGCAAAATTTAAGGCCTTCTAGTTACTTCAAAGAGGATAAGTAAAATTTCAAATGAACCAGAAATCTACTTTAAAAACTGTTTACGTTATACAAATTTCAAAGCAACTCTATTTTGTTGCAATTTAGTCCCAACTTGCTAATATTTATTTAGTAAATATTGACGTCTGACGTTCGAATGAAGAACGCTTTGAATATATCGCGAGGGGGCGGTAAAGCGTGGAAATCTTTTAGTTAAACCAACATCCCTTGTAAAAGCATGTACTTAAAGGAGGCAATACATTTGAAGAATTTCTATAAAGGTAATTCAAACATACGAAATGATTTCCCCATTCATACGACGACAAGTCTTTAGAAAAATGAACAATTGCTTTATTTGCATGAAGATACGATTTGACGATTTGATGATATTTCTCCTTCGAGTAATATATTTTTTCTGGTTTTCGCAGGCGTATCCGAAGGGCTTTCGCGAAACCCATTTGACATGGAGGTGCGATGAAGAAACAGACCACCAATGAATGGTACGCATTACTTCTTTGCGCCAATTTACTGTCCATGTTCACCGCCGAGGAAATCAGTTGTCCTCCGATATCCGACAATAACTGCTCGTGTTATGTATTCGACGATGAAGTCTTCCTCGAATGTCCCGGCATTACGATGGTGGCTCTGCAGAAAGTACTCGCCGCATTTATCCACGTACCGATACAGTCGCTCAGCATCTACGATCTCGATAAATCGGTGACCACGGTTAAAGGAAATGATTTCGTTAAGAATTTGGTCATTAGACAATTACAAATATCCGTATCGAGTTTAAATCAACTAAACGAAGAATCTTTTAAGAATATTAAAAATACCCTCGAATCGTTGGGTATTGTTTCCAGTAAATTGACTAAAATACCTATAAAAACGTTACCCTATTTAACCGCTTTACAGATGATTAATTTCGAATCTAACGACATACAAGAACTACCTAGTTACGGATTTTACGGCTTGCGTTTATTACGTATCAATTTAAAAGGTAATTCTATAAAGAAAATTTCCGAGTATGCTTTTGCCGGCTTGGAAGAAACATTAGAAGAAATGGATTTATCGGAAAATAAATTAAAAGATTTTCCAATATTGTCGATACGACGTCTAGAGCATTTGAGTAATTTGAAAATAGCCTGGAATGAAATCAGCCATATACCGGATGACGGATATTCGTCGTTGAAAAGTTTACTACAACTGGACCTCAGTTCGAATAATTTCGTGTCCATAGCGGAGGACGCGTTCCGTCCGATACCGTTTCTGAAAACGTTATCGTTGTATTATAACACCATCGAGGGTCTGCATAAAAAAGCCTTTATGTCTTTGATACATCTGGAAAGTTTGGATTTAAGTCATAACAAAATCGTGTTCCTAGATTCGGATATATTTCGTACGAATACGAAATTGCGAACTATAGATTTGAGCCATAATCACGTGCATTATATCAGCGGCGTATTCGCCAATTTACCAGAACTGAGGGAATTATTTTTATCCGAAAATAATATATTAGACGTGCCGAACGACGCGTTCTCCAATTCGAAAATGATAAACGTTATATATCTGCAACAGAACGCCATAAGGCACATCGACTCGACGGCATTCTTATCTCTAACTTCACTGCTGCAGCTTCATCTGAGCGAAAATTTCATCGAAAACATTTCACCCGAATTGTTATCGAACTGCGTGCAACTTTCTTCTTTAAATTTAGATAACAACGCTATTTCCGATCTACACGCTGGCACTTTCAAAAACGTAACCAATTTACGAGAGCTCAGACTACATAATAATCGTTTGAAGTCGATAAAAAAAGGCGTCTTTGAGCCGTTGAAAAATCTACTCGAGTTGCATTTACAATACAACTACGTCGATACCATCGAGTCGGGATCGTTTCGTAGTATGGAAAATTTGCAACACGTTAACCTACAAGGTAATATGTTATCGACGCTGGGGGACGTATTTCGACACGACTCATCGTCCTTGGTATCCGTCCAGTTGGACTCTAACCACATCGTAACGCTTCATAACGCTTCGTTAAAAGGCCAATCTAACGTGCAAATCATGTGGTTAGGACATAACCAGCTAACCAAACTGAGCAAAGCTCTTTTCAACGATTTACTCCTTATACAACGTGTTTACCTAACTAACAACAGTATATCGCGTATAGAAGACGGCACCTTTGAACCGATGCAAGTACTTTCGGTATTAGACCTCAGTTACAACGAATTGGCCGCCATTACGGTGAAAATGTTCTCAGATTTGAGTAACATCGAAGAACTGTATCTATCTTCGAATAAAATCGAAACCATAGAATCCGATAGCTTCTCGTTACTCACTAAATTACGCATACTAGACTTATCTCACAACAGGCTGATCGTCGTCAGAGGTAAACTATTCCACGAAGATTTACCGCTACAAATCCTCAAGCTCGAGAATTGCTCCGTGACCACGATCGAAGAAGGAGTATTTAGCTCGTTAAAGAAACTCGATCATTTGAACCTTTGTCGAAACCAACTAAATAACGATTTCATAATGAAACTCGAGATAGATAATTTGAAAACTTTGAACCTTTCTAAAAACAATATAACTAAACTAAGCGATCACGTATTCAAAGGTATACCAACGGTGAGTAATTTATACATAGAAGATAATCAAATCGCTATTATCGAAGGAAAAACCTTCCTATTCAATAGTTACCTACAATCTATATCATTCGCTGGTAACAAACTGAAAACTTTACCGTCCGATTTATTTAAAACATTAAACGATCTTCGAGTATTAACCTTAGATCGAAATTTTTTCCAAATATTTCCCTATTCCGTAGCGAACGCTGTATCATTAAAGAAACTTTCCATTTCGACGAATAACATCAGTACCGTGGATTTCTCCAAGTTAAAAACTTTACGAAATATAACCGAGTTGAATTTATCGATAAACACGATAAGCTCGGTAACGGGCTTTACGCCGTCTAATTTTTCCCATCTAGTATGGGCCAGCTTAAGCTCGAACTTATTAACCGCTTTACCGGCGAATTTCTTTCATGGCGCTGTTTCGCTCAAACATCTAGACTTATCGTCGAATTACTTTAGACATATCCCATCGATGCCAATTTCCACGCAGAATCTACCCAACCTAAAAAGGTTGAATTTGACGGATAACCCGCTCAATCAAATACACGATATGTCTTCCATTAAGCGATACCCGTCCTTGGAAGAAATACATATTACTAATACCAATCTAACCGTCATTACTAGTAAAGATTTTGAAGCGTTTCCAAATATTTTACATTTATATTTATCGCGTAACAGCATCTCAAGGATATCACCTAGCGCCTTCCAAAATTTACCTAATTTATTAACGTTGGATTTGAGCTTTAACGATATGGAATTATTACCCCAAGAAAGACTTCAAGGATTGGCTCATCTCAGGTTGATGAATTTAACTCGAAATCGTATACAGCGCTTGGAGCAGTTTCCCGAAGATTTAAAAGCGCTGCAAATTTTGGATTTGTCTTTCAATCATATTGATAAAATCGAACGAGATACGTTTAGAAGTTTGGATAATTTAGCCGAGCTGCATCTATACGGGAATCGGATCAACGCCATTGCTACCGATGCTTTTAGACCTTTGAAAAAACTCAGGGTTTTAGATTTGAGCAAGAATTACTTCGAGAATTTACCATTGAACGCATTTAGACCATTGGAGACGCAGATACGCAGTTTAAGAACCGAAGGTAAGCAAACTTTTTCATAATTATATATACGGTGGTTTGATAAAATTTGGTTCCTGCGATGAAAATGATAGGCAACTTATATGACATCTAAGTATTGCGATTGGTAGTTCTTCAAAAATAAGGGGCTCGAGTTTATATGTTTTTGTGGTTTTTTCCCGAAACATACGATTTTCAGCAGCTCTTTGAATGAAATATTTACTTCAACATCAATGCGAATAAATGAGATTAAAACTAGAGTGAAATCCAAAATTCCAAAGAAACCTCAAAGCGAAAATAGCGTAGTTCGCTACTTCTGGGCTGCTACATTTTCACCATAATTTACTGTGCTTAGCCTATGGCTCATGTTTCTATACCCCTAGTTGACCTGAAATCTTTCTGTAGACATCTCCTTCACCATGAATTCGAACATTTCTGGACAATGACCCCTAACTCCAATAAATTAAAACAGATTACGACCGATACTTCTCGATGGTGAGTCTATGAGGATCTCAGTAGACGTTCCCAGGTAGTTTTAACCAGTCTGCGAATAGGGCACTGGAACCTCAACCATCAACATCTTTTCTTGAGGCAGCCGGCTCCAGTGTGCTTGGTCTGCAATGATGTCATAACAGTTCCGCATATCCTCCTAACTTGTCCGATTTATAACTCCTTCCGATCAAGATGTTTTCCTACGAATGCCACTCTTCAAATCCTCTCCGATAATTCTAACCTCCTCTACCTTTTCTCCTTCCTGAGGGACAGTGGCCTCTATCGCTTAATTTAGGATCTCTACTGCTGTCGTGCCTCTAACCATAGGTTTGTATACAGCACGTTAAAAGGAGAAAAAAAACTCGGCAAAAAAAATTTTGAAAAAATTAAAAAAATGAAAATACATCGTAAATTTTTGAAAATAACGAGTAATTACCATAATTACTCATAAAAAATTATATACTGATATTGAAAATATCGAACGTCGATATTGATGGTAAAATATCGATACTGAAAGATATAGAAGTTGAATATATCGATAACTTATCGCCATCCCTAGCCAATAGTGACTACTAGAGGTGTCTCCTTAAAAGTGTACGAAAATACTACAACAGTAGCGAAAAGAGTCATTCATCATAATGTCTTGCAGATGAGACGAAGGTTACAAAACTGATCCTCGTCAACCAGTTACCCTATCGAGCTACCCTTGACGTTCGGTTCGCCATCAAATAGGGGAGGGGATGCTTGCAATGTCGACACGTGCATTTTGTAAAACAATATTTTTCTTTTTTTTATTACTTACCCAATATCCATGGCTGAATTAACACGCCATTGAAGCTTTTAGAAATAAATTGAAGACAAAATGAGTAGTTGACATCTGACGAACGATGGGAAAACATACGAAAGCCCACCTGTAATAAAAAATTTACCAATTAAATCGTTTTCCAAAATGAAAATAAAAGAATAATGCTTTGAATATAACTTATAAATATAATAAATCATGGAAAATGGAAAATTTGCCATAAGACTGCACAAAATTTAACAACTTGGAATAAAAATTACAACCCTCGTATCTGGACCATTGAATACCAAACTACCGAATTTCTCCAACCTTTCTTTTTTCCCGAGACAAAATGAAGCGCCGAAAATAAACGACTTCGTAAATGTCATTTTTTTACGGTTCGATAAAAACATATAACACATGTTGCCTACGTACGATTCCGAAGGAACCAAATCCACGCGAATCACTCTCACATACGTAAAAATTACATCCCCATCAATACAAATACTATTTCCTACTATTGGGAAAAAATTACGCCAATTTTTCACGAAATAACGTTATTGAAACGCAAACATCCTTTCCGCGGGCATAAAACCGTAAAATCTTCTATTTAATTTTCCCTCTATTTCGCAACAACATCTCGAGAGAGAACAAAAAAACACTCGCCGATTTTCCATTAAACGAAATTCCCAAACAAGAAAAATAATCATCGTCTATAAAAGACGTTAATGTTCGGGGTGGGCGCTGTTCAGTCTATAAATAGTATCGGTTTATATCGCAAAAGAAACCGTTTATTCGAATTTGATTTCGAGTGCGAAAAAAAGTAACTTCCTCTTTAGATAATTGACGTTTTAATTCTCTTTTTCAGATTGTTTAACCCTACTATAATCTTTACAACTTGGCGCTTGGCGTTTTTCGTGTTAACCTTAGCGACAGCTAATTTATTAAATTTTAACAAAAAGCTTTAGGAAAAAAAATGAAGTTTTCACTAGTTGTTTGAAAATATTCTTATGTTCGGACATCGTGTATGCGGAAGGCGAAACCGTGGACACAATAAACGTACAGGAGATCGATAAAACTGAAAGTAACTAATGAAGACTTTCTGTCTGATTAGGGGAATAATAGGAAATCACGCTGACTAATTTATTACTTACGGATAATGCCGCACTGACAGCGCGCAACGTGGTACTGCTGTAATGCTTTATCGCGCCTTTAACGTGTTATCAGTTTATCATTAATTTTCATGGCTTAAATTTCATTCTAGTTTTTATCATATTCTAATAATACGTTTTGTTGCGAGCTGCGTTCGATTATGATGTTATTATTATCGTTAAAGTTGGGTAATTTACGAGTTGATTGATGTTGGAATTTTCACCATGTTCGAGTTATTTATTTTAATTGGGAAATTTCGTTTTTCCAAATTATGCAACTACTTGATAAATACTTGTAGCAAAATGGTTGTTAAATTGTGAGTAGAAATTGGAACCAAAAAACTTGAAAAAAATCATTGGATTTTTATCGATTTCCAAAATACTCTTGTATGCCTGAAAACTCTCGATCATTCGATTACACTCAAAAGACCCAAAACCCGAAAGCTCTTGATGGAAAAAATCTCAGGTCATTGCAATACTTGACACAACATACGCGTGCACAACTTACTACACGCTTGAATGCAACGCACAATGAATTTTATCTTTTTTTGATTTTTTTTAAAGAGTTTTGAGCCATAATTGCTTCATTTCTTAAGATCCAAAATCGTCATCTTTTTTATTAAGTATGAATAATTTTCTCAAATTGACAAATAAACGAAAATTCAAAGTAACACATCGTCATAAATAATTTCAAAAAATACAAAAAATCGTAATTAACCATATCACGGAAATAATTACAAGAAAGAAATATCACTTCTAATAAAAAAAATTATAGCCATGATTTAATGACAAATATCTTTAAAAAACATTTATTTACATTTCACTTCTAAAAGCTCTCAATTCCAAAAACCACTCAATGTGAAATAAATTCACGAAATATCCTCCCAAAGGACTTAAAAATAAGTAAAAATTGAAAATTAAACCATTCGAATAAAAGAGGGAAAAATTGAAAATAATCCTACATAAAACGGACGCACACAAATGAAAAACGTATTTAAAAAGGATATAAAATTCAAGATGATAAATTTTCGGGTAATTTTTTACAAACGGTAGTTATTCTATTTTACGCGTGAGAGATAAATTTCCTCCATTACGCGCCCTATCATGGAACATTATTAGGAATAAAAATAAAAGTAACTATGGAAACGATTGCACTATTGTCCGGTAATGACAAAAGAACTCGTCCATCTGAAGAGAAATTTTTTCAAACCATTCTGTCAGAAGTTATATTTGTTGATGGTAACTTTTTCTACTTTTATCATGGCTACAAAAGTAAATTAAATTTTTTTTCATCGACTTTTATAATCTAAATTAATTCGCAGCAAGTTTTCATCTTCGGTCATCCCTCAGTGAGAAAATGGAAAATTAAAAAAAATGAGTTAGTAATTAAATGGAAATGTATTCTCGACGTGATGTATTCTTCACGACGACGTTGTCAATTTATTAACTCGCGAGACTACGTTGGAAAGTTGTACAAAAAAATTTAAATTTCAGTAACTTTCCTTTCATTAGATGAAAAAAGTCCGTAAGACCGTTCAACTACTTCGATATTAATTATCATCCGACGAAACGAACAAATGTTTAGGATGCATATGACAAGTGTAAAATAGACGTAAAACTTGCAATAGAAAATACTCGAAATTTCTTCACTTGGTAGGCGTATCATTGAAAGCATCAATGCACGCCTACTCCATTTTCAAAAAAAGATTAAACCCTATAAATATCTATACAATAGCGGTTTCGTTTACGAGTTTTATGGTTTTGAATATGACAATTGTTTTTCTTTCTTTTCTAGAAAATCCTTTATATTGCGGTTGCGCCCAACAAGAAGTATGGGAATGGTTACGAGATCATCAGAAAATGATTAACGAAGGAAACGAAATACGTTCTAGTTTGAGATGCGAACAACCTCCAGAACTAAGGGGGAGATTATTTTTAGAACTCGATCCGCCAACATTTTGTACGACTCCTTTGGTCTTAAAACTCGCCATCCAGGATATACAACCGTTTTCCGTTGTCGTATCGTGGCAAAGTAGAAACCATTCCGGAGTATACGGATATCAGGTCGCATATAATGCGATTTCTGCCATGGAATATAATACCAGCGTGAGTATTTTTTACGTTTATAATTTTAAAATTGTTAATTGGTGTTAAATTACGAATACCCGTTATGCGAGACAATTTTAATACATTTTTCCTATTTTTTCCTCGCTCGAAATGGGTTCGTTTTATTTGTCGCTTAATTCGTATTTTATGCGTTGGTAAATTCTTAGAATGTAAGGAAATTTTAAAACCTACGCGAAACTTCGCCTATATAATTTTTATCGCCGCTCGTAAACTTACTACCTATACGAAAATTTCGATAAGAAACTTGGTATAAATTAAATTCTGACTGTTTACGAATGTGTACTCGTATATAACTTACATCTTCAAAGTACATAGATTGTTACTTCCAAAATATAAGACGTGATAAAAGTTACAAATGTTAATTTTCGTTTCGTTTTACTCTCAAGTTACGAGGCATTTCGAATACAAAAATTTATTCTCGAATTGAAAGAAAATACTTTGACATTCGTGAGCTGAAATTAGAAGGCGAGATAGCAACGAAAATTTTCACATTTTGTATACCGACGCGAAATTATCAAAGATCAAGGATACGAAAACCATCCAAAATCGGTGTAAAAGTTACAATTTCCACTAAAAAGCAACGCCGAATATTCTCGTATTTCTGAAAGTTATAGAAGAACGATTTTTCAAAATAAAACGAGTTATTTTCATTCGGATATTTATAAATAAAACAAAAAATATATAAAAACTCGGTTATGGATGCTTTGAATGTAATCAAACCAGCAGGTACTTGAGCGCGAGATTATATGAAAGTTTTCTACTATAGAACAATACTTAAATGAAATCCCTTTTAATATTCACTATACAGTGTGTTCTATAAAACCATAACCCACTTTACTACATTGAAGGATACCGAAGACAACTTATAATACATTTCTGTATCTATTGACAATTTGCCTATTCTTCAAATGACAGGCACCTCGAGTGATAGAAAACATTTTCCGTTTTTCCGAAGACCCAAAGAAAAAATCTGAAAATACGAATTAAAACCTGTCTTTTTTAATCAAACCCAAAAATATACACAGCAAAATAGGAAAAAAATAACGCAAAACAGGGGGAAAAGTTTCTTAAATATCAAAGAATGTTTCAATATTTGTGAAAATTTGAAAACTTGAAAATATTAGTGATTGATCTGGGCAAATTTTTGCAAGAGTTCTGTTGAGGGCTTTAAATTTAAGTAAACAAGCGATAACAAACCACAATCAAGTACACAAATTTTCAACAAATAAATTTCAACCACCTCCCCCTGTCGCATCGTTCATAAATGTGAAAATTTTGTTAGTAAATGCATTCAAAATACAAAAACTTTTTCTAGGAGCTTTTAAAATTCGTTTTAAAAATATTTTTGAGGTCAGAAAAATTATGAAAAATTTGTAAAATGCTCAAGTATTTTTCCAGGGTATCAACGTTGTTTAGTGTTTTGAACACTGAGAAAAAAAGTGTGAATAAATTTTGTTTAAAACAATTTTTTTTGTTAAATCCTTGTTTTTTCGTTTTTTTTTTTGATAAATAATAATTAAAAAAATTATAACAATATAATTTCGGTTGTTTGGAAGCAAAAAGTGAATCACTTTAACAAAGTATCCAACGGATTTTTCTTTTGAAAATCATTACTTTTTCACTGCTTTTCTACCAACTTTTCAAAAACCTCTCCACTTCATCACCCCTTCCTCCCTCTTCATAAACACGCTCAAATTTCAGATAGGAAAAAATCTGTACTTGGAAGAAAAAAACAAGTTAGAATAAAAAAAAAACATAATTTGCTTAATAAAAAACATATATAATTATGACGTCGCATAGTACGACAATGCTGCCAATTCATAAAAAATTACCAATCCTTTATCAAAAATGAACAATTTTTATAAATATTTTCAAAAATATTTCGCGTCATTGAGTTTTTTTGACAAAATTCTTCATGTTTTCACTACTTTCATAGCCTATTTTTAAAATCATCACTTTTTGACTACTTTCACCCTGTTTAAGGATCTCTGGAAGAAAGTGTGATACAAATTACAAACTCATATTCCCAAAAGGGAAGATTTTTGACGAAGGGATGAACAACTGAACTCGATAAAACAAAAGTCAATGTTCACTCCTAAACACTTCCGGATAGGCAACCGATATAACCCCAACGCAACATGAGTTGCTGCACTTGGCAATGCATTTATTTACGAAACACCCTGTATATTTTTTACCCCGCTTATTTCCACAGATAAATACGTTAACAGGACAATATATGGAAGCTTTGCATGAGCCCTTTCCATGGCTTCTATTATGTTTAAATTGCACCGGTGATGGAACAAATAACGATTACAGCTGCACGCGGGTAAACTCAAAGGAAGAGGTTTCCTTATCAATTCCTTCATGCTAACGCTATCAAATATTAAACGTTGAATTTTACTACGTGCTAGAATAGGCGACGAAATACCATTCGCATTACACACGTACACTTTGGCGGAGAAAATATTTGCACAAGGCTTTTCGTCGGTTATTTCGAAAGCGTCTTTATTTGATACAGCGTTGGGTATTCGCCTTTTAACATATTTTAGTATAAAGCGACTATTATTAAACGCATCGGTCAGATAGAATTTATGTCTATGGGGTAAAGATTAAAGGCATTTTTTTGGCTTCTGTGCACTTGACGGCGGTAAATTATAGGTTTTTTTTGTCTTCGTTTTAAAACTTCATTGTATTAGTAACTCAAAATAGCTCACAATCCGGTTTATATGATTTTACAGGCGAGCAGTAAATTGTACGATAGTAAAACACGCTCGGTGAAATTAATCGAATTATATCCAAATACCAGATATTTAATATGCGTTATCGGCCTAAGTAATTGGCACTCGACGTCCACAAATAAAACCATAACATCGATCGAAATGGCCAACAATCACTCTAGCCGATGCACCGAAGTACGTACATTGGATGCTGGCGAAAATTACCAGATGCGTAGCCCGCAACAAAGTTCCATACTAACGCGACGACTCGGCTTGATTATCGGCAGCTGTATGGGTTTCGTGGTATTTGTAATATTAGTTATAATCTTAGCATACATGAAGGTGAAAAAACAACGGGAAAATGCCAAACACGAACAGCCATTACCGCCCGAATACCTGTCATATAGGCATTTCTCGTTACAAGGGTGTGACCCGTTGTCAATGCATGCTCAACGTACCACAACGCTTAATTTATAATGGACGCATATTTTTACGTATAAACGAAGCGAGTGAAAGCTCCGCAAGTTCGTCTCGTTATCGTGTATTTTTGTTAATACGAAGGACAAAGTCCGCTAATATTTAAGGAAATTAATCCATTTTATATGTTTTTTTTTCTCATTTCTAAAAAAAAAAAAGAAATAATTACGAGCGATTTTTTTTGTTCAACTTTGTAATTTAGTTTAAACGACGTAGTCGCTGAGTTATTGTTGTGTACATTCCAACGTTAATATCCTTTGAGCAACTGTACGCGGGCCTTTCGGTGCGTGTTTTTTTCTAAATGTCAATTAATTTGCGTTTTGTCGTGATCTGCTCGCGGGTTAATTTCGCCATTTACAAAGGCCTTTTTCTAATTTCACCGTTCCGAAATGCCCGTCGTTTTTTCAGTCAACTCGAAGGGTGATAATGCGGTGCTGTAGTTGAATTTTTTCGCCCGAGACTACAATTAGCGCACGTTTCGGTGTCGTCGGAAACTTTCCAAAAATATCTCCCCTTTTCGACACATTCGGCGATGGCAAACGCCGGAAATGATCTTTTATTGGTTCGATTGACGAATATTTTGATTTTTTATGCCATAAATACATTTTGTACTTCGGAGATGAAATTAATTTCACTTGGATTGATCAAAATGAAAGGTACGAGTCTAGCATTTTCAACGAATTAGGGGAATATACTGAGGTAGAAGGATAGAAATATTGTTGGGTGCCATTTTCAAGAACTTTAACTTGTTTCAGATCATTGGGAAAGTTCACCAGCAAAAGGAATGCATTGTAAAAAGTATTTTAGGTACCAAAAGATACCCAAAAATGCTCTGAAGTGACTATCTACCATTTGAATGAAACTTTAATTTTTGAAAATCACGTTAAAAAATTTCTGTAAACAACTTTTCAGCAGGTCGAGCCAATTTTTCAATTTTTAAAAAATTTTCAGAAATTGTAATTTTGGGAAAAAAATTTTGAAAAAGGGTGCTGTTTCAGTCAAGATATTTCAAATCGAGTCTGCATCTGAAATGAACCTTTTGAATCCTAATTTCATCATAGAGACTCTTCTATGGTTGACTGAAATTTACTAGTTGAAGTACTCAAAAACAAAGAAAAATTAGATATTAAGCTATTTAGTTCCATTTTCTGAATATTCTTAAGTATTTTAGGAATACTGCAGAAAATTGAAATTGTCAGTGCAGCTGAAAATTTTTTTAGTTTTTTGAAAGTCAAACTTTTGAATTCATGTCTAAAATGAATTCCAATTTTTACATTTCTGGATTGAAAAATTCTAAACACGCAAAACATATTTTTATTCTTCTACCTGCGAATTTTTCGAGCCAAAAATCCCAGACTCGATCCTACGAAATACACCACCACATTATCTTAAGTTTGCTCCAAATCGAGCAAGCAAAACAAGATAGGCATCAATCCTATCGAATTTATACCAAAACGAAGCCAAAAGCTTTTAAAAAAAAGTTGTTAATAGAATAAAATGTCCTAATTTGATAACCCACGCTATTATCTAGTTTATGCTTTTTTTATATTTTTGTATTTAAATTTTAAGAAGCGTTCGAACTCAAATTAAAACCCCTGATAAATAAAAATTTCCTCTTCAGTGGATCATAACATTATTTTACATCTTGTGATATCATCGAGCATTTTTACAAAAATGCGTCGTAATAAATATCTCGATATAGCAAAATTTTGAGAAATTTACCAAACACGTTTTATGTTAAAATTATTAAAAAATATCATGTTAACCGAAAAGGAAAAAATTCATGTTTTTTTTTAAATCTTACTTTAATTAATTTCCTCGCAAAATAAATATTTCTTTTTGTTGTTATTTGTTTTAACTTCACTTTATTATTAATGTTGTATTACATTTTATATACGATTAGATTACAAAGCGTATGTAAGTTGATGTAAAAAAATAAATTTTATAAACGGTTTATATAAAATTATTGAGATTTTATTAAATTTTTTTTTGTTTTCAGAAAATACATCCAATTCTTCAAAATATGTATACGAAATTTACAATTGAATAACGTTAAAATCCGACCATTGGTAATTTATATTTTTCACAACAATTTCAACTGTATAAAGTTACCAAAGTATAAATCTTTTCGATGAAATTCTTACCTTTTTTATATAATACATCACCAATAATATTACATTTTCTACGACTGAATTCGAAATTTCCAAATGGTTTTAAATTTCCGTTTCCGTGCAAAACTTTAAAATTAATTTTTATCAATATCGCAATAACAACGAGTTATGAACTGAAATGGAACACCGATTGAATTGCAATTACAAGCACGTTAACTTTTGCTTAATAAATGGAAGAACATTCGTATTCATATAACGAATTTCCTTGTCATACTCGAATGAAAAAAAATTAAAAAGGAATTACTCAATTTCATGTTTTAAGTATTTTAATTGGATTTATTTAACACTACGGTTAACTTCTGTAACATTCCATTTTGGCGAAATGTTCAATTAATCACCTAATTTTAATGGAGTAACGAAACTTTCAGAATCAGTTTTAAGAAGTTTGATGAAGAATCATCTTCGATAGGACGTAGGATAATTTTCAAGTAGGTGGAATTTTAACCAAGTAGGTATTTGCAATTATTCTTCTATGAAATATCAAACGTGTTAAAATATGAATTATAATACGTATATACTTATAATAAAAAATTAAAAAGGTACAAATTTGTTCATGAACAAATTTTCAATAAAAATTATTTTATCAGATATAAAAATAGAAAAATGGAAATTACTCCTAAAGGTAAGTAATTCTAAAATCAAAATTAATCAAAGATGTGATGAAAATTAAAAAAAAAACTGAATTCATTCTCATCTAAAAAAAATCTCAATAGACATCAGTTCATCGAATAAAGATGAAAAAGTAAAATACAAGCATAAGTAATTCATTTCAAAACGTGTAAATTAAAAATAACCAAACTCGTAAAAAAAACACGATTCTTTAGTTTCCTCGACAAAAATAACTACGTAAAGTAAAAACAAAAAAGAAATAAATTATAACGAAATATAAGCCATAAAAAAATAAAAATCGACGAATCAATTTATGAAAAAAATAATCGTAAAAAATCAATAAAATGTCCTACTCGATGAATCTTCACCACCACGCTTAGTCCACGTTGAGCTTCGCCTTTCTTTATTTTTTTCAACCTCATCCAAATCATTTTCGCAGTTTTCTATCGTTTCATAAATCTCATACCAAGTAGCGGAACCTTTGATATGTTTCATTAGATGAAATTCATACCGAATTGTAACTCAGTTGATGAGTTTACCAACGAAATTCTGCGATAAAATAGCAGTACTTCTTAGGCGATTCACCCAAAAGTGAACGTATTCTTTGAACGATTGGGCGGGATATTGCGGGTACGAGGTGTTTAAAAAATCATCGTATAAATTGTATTGATGCTCGATACTCCAATTTTTCTTCAAAAAATCTCCTGAAAAATAACAAAAAGTTGACATAAAACATTAAATTGTACTCGACTTGAAAAATATTCAAAATTTACTTTTTAAAAGAACACTTAATTAACCATCTTTTTCCACTTTTTACAATCAAAGAAGAATAGCAAATAACCTCTTTATGAATGAAAGAAAGAGATTTCGGTTTTTCCTGCCTAAAACGAATTACAACTTTTCTTTGATAAAGCTAAGAAAATTAAGTTTCTTTACCGTTGATTCCATCTTTGTAATTTTAAAAAATCGTTAAATAAATTCAACTACTGTTTTTGAATAATTACACCATTAAAAACTCGACTTGTATTTAAATTACATTTGACGAATAAAATCAACATTCATTCAAACAACAACTAACTGAAACAACGTTAAGTGATATGTATAGAACAAGTAAACTTTTGCAAAAGTGATAGCCAAATGGTGAATTATCGAATACGAGTTCAAAATAAATACGCAATATTATTATTAATTGCATGAATGCTCAATAAGCCAATCAAATGCATGTTCCACTTGTGCTTTGAAATTTACATATGCACGAATTAATTTTTTTCTTTTGAAAAAAACATCGAGTAATTTTAATTTTCATAAGAAATGCTTCTTTCTTAATTTTTACGATGATAATAAAAATGAAAGTACTTATTTGTTTAGATATGCACAAACCTCAAAAAACTCGTAAAAATTAAACTTATGAACTTTTTAAAATAAATTTTTCGACTAGGAAGATACGATTTGAAAAAATCGTCATTTAAATGTAATAAAAAAAACCCAAGATTATACTCAAAAATGTATTTCTTCAATTAATCAACTACAAAAATATAAAAAAGTAATTTGAAAAAAGTCGACTTGATTTTTCGACATTCTGATTAATAATAAAAAATACAACCGGCTAAATACGATGATAAGATAAAAACCAAGATTAAAATAATTTCCGCGCATTAAAAATAACAATTATAATTTTCGTTTCTTTGACGAACCACTTACATCTTTATTTTTGATCAATTTAACGTCGCTCGAGCAATTCAAAACTGTGGTGAGAATATCACCGTAACTACCTCCATTGAGATATTTGGTTAATTGAAATCCATACCGAATAGGAAGCCTGTTAATAAGACAACTGACGTACTCTTGCGACAAGAAAATCGTATTATAGACGAATTTCTTGTTCCAGCCAATCACATAATCGACAACTTTCTGTCCACGAAACTGCGGATAACGACCTCGCAGAAAATCCTCTCGTAACTTTTTTTGATACGATATGCTCCAACGTTGGCTTAAAAACTCTTCTCTGAGCATTTCATAGGACATCTCTTTCACTTCGAAATCACTCAAATCGATAACTTTCTTTATCAAAGTATAAAGCACCAATTTACTAGCAGCTTTCGTCTCGATAAGCCTATTCGTATTTCTTTCGAATTCCAACAAAAACACCATCGGAGATCGATCTTCGTCTTCGATTTTGAACGGTTTTACTTCGTCGTCGCACATGGATAACGCTTTTCGAAGTAAATACGAATCCTGGCGATAGGGCAAGGTTTCGTCGTCGAAGACCAATATCGGCGATGCTGGACAATTCACCGGCGTCAGAGGAACGAATTCCGTCGAGGTTATTTCCTTCTCGTTGATTTTTTTGTCGTCGAACATATAAGATTCGAAATTGCTTTTTAGGGCTTTACAAGGATCCGACACGATGTTCAAGAATTGCGATCTAATTGCGTGTAAATGCCCTTCGGCGCATAAACCGTACATTTCTGTAATTAAAACATCGATATTTTTACTTCATACGAACGCGAAATTAATTGAAATACGTCGAATGCACGTATCCACATGATGAGATGAAAGATGAAATTCATTTATAAAATTTCAAATCACTCATCGCGATGGACAATTTTCCAATATAAATAGCAAAATTTACTCACTTTCTTCTTCCATTACGAAAATCTTGATTGAAATTATAACGTATAACAACTGCACTAGATAGATCGATATTCACTCAACAACTAAATTCGAAAATCTGACTTACGTTAAAGTAAAGAACGCCTTGTACAGAAGTACAGATATTTACACAAACAATCAATTGAAAAGTCAGTGGACTTCTTGATAAGATAAGGAAATGGAATTAGGCCTTTTCGGGGATTTTTTTCTATTAACGCATTGTGTACAAAAACTATCTACGATTCGCGTGTAAAACAAGAATTGAGAGAATTATCATTCCTAGAAAATCGCGTCGTTTTAAAAGGATGACGCAAGATAAAAAACGGAAGGAGAAGGGGGTACCAAAACCGAAAAGTCAATCGAGTACATAGCACATACCTAATATATTTATCTATGTTCAACTGATCATTGTTTTGAACAAAAAAAAAACCTGAACCACATGATGCGCAGTTACGCCTAGAAGTTCTTATTTCATCACCTTCCCCAAGACTTTTCAACAAAATTCTTACTTGAATGAATTTTTAGATGCTCATGAAAGATCTTTCATGGAATTTTTCAGGTTCGACTAAATTCAAAATAATTGGGAAGACAAATGATGACGTCAACACCTTATATGAACAAATTCAACGCAGATGTTGAAATAATTGAATCGTCAAATAGGCATATGGTCCATTTCGGGTCCGTTTTGGGTCCGTTCGAGTCCGTTTGGGCCAGTTCGGGTCAATTTGAGTCGGTTCGGGCCGTATCAAGTCCGTTTGGAACCGTTTGAGTCAGTTTCGGGTCCGTTTCGGGTCTGTTTGAGTCGGTTTGGGTCCGTTTGGGCCGGTTCGGATACATTTGAGTCGGTTGGGCCGTATCGGGTCAGTTCGGGTCCGTATGAGTCGGTTCGGGTCTATTTCGGGTCCGTTCGGGGTCGGTTTGGGGCCAGTTCGGGTCTTTTTGTCAGTTTGGGCCGTTCGGGTCCGTTTGGGTCCGTTCGGTCTATTTCTGGTCCGTTCGGGTCGCTCCGGTTCCGTTCGAGTCCGTTTAAGTCGGTTCGGGTCTATTTAGGGTCGGTTCGGGCCGTTTCGGGTACGTTTGAGTCGGTTTGGGCCGTATTGGTTCCGTTTGGGTCCGTTTGAGTCGGTTCGGGCCAGTTCGGGTCTATTTCGGGTCCGATGAAGCCGGTTCGGGTCCGTTTTGGGTTCGTTTGAGTCGGTTCGGGTCTATTTCCGTTCTGTTTGGGTCCGTTTTGGGTCCGTTCGGGTCCGATTGAGTCGGTTCGGGCCGTTTCAGGTCTGTTCGGGTCCGTTTGAGTCGATTCGGGCCGTTTCGTGTCCGTTCGGGCCGTATCGGGTCCGTTTGAGTCGGTTCGGGCCAGTTCGGGTCTATTTTGGGGCCGTTCGGGTCGGTTCGGGTCCGTTTCGGGTCCGTTCGGGTCGGTTCAGTTCGTTTCGGGGTCTATGACATGTTATCATTACATAAAAATGTCAAGGTTATCACTTATTAGCGTGGTACGTTGGTATGACAAGGTTATCATGACAACCGCATGATGATTTTAAATTTTGTGTTTTGTTGCTAAGACGTGAAAATGTCAAAAAAAAAACTCACTCTTTGTCTCTAAGAAATTTCAGTTGAACAAGTGATAATATCATCAATCCGAATGAAGTCTTTATCACCGATGAAACTAACGTAGCGTGATTTTTGACGATACAACATACAAGACGCCGAAACGTCTAACGTCTACTCAGCAAGTCAAAAATCTCTATTACCAACGTATTTACTTACAATCGAAGATTTACCGAGTAAAACTTGATAAATAGAAGTAATATACAATAATCATATTCTAATAACATGAAAATCTATTCGGCACACGAAGAGCAACGAAGAGGTTATATATACAGTAAAATTACCAAACTCTCTTAAAGTTATAAGGATAACTTGACTCACGTATCTCATTAGTATAAGTTTACCGTTACCGCGTAGAAAAGGGCCATATTTCGCAATAAATTATCAACTTCGTTTAACGTTGTTAAATTGGCAAAATTTAATGCCCAAGTTAGTACATACAGTACTATGAAAAATTTCAACCAGCTTGGACTTCTCTGATTGTCTATTCGAATTATTAAACCCTTCCAGCTGAGTTTTTCCCTTTGTGATACAGTATTTTATAACACTCATAGGATAAATTATCTAATACGTTAATATCTCATATATTATATAAAAAGTTCTCAAAAACTTGGCACTTTTATCGTCCAATATCACATTTTCAGCCGCTCATCGACGTATAGTTTTTTCTTCGTTCAACATTATCGCGTAAAATATAAAACGAGGTGATTACATTTGCATTTTCCAATGAATCTCCGTGTTATTTTTATCTTCCAAAGTGTCTTAAGACGTTTCGCGTAGCAAGATGAAATATCTTTTTTAACCTCGGCCTACACGACGACGTTACTTTATCGTCTAAAAATCGAATTCCAAAAAAGCACGAAAAAGTTGCGACGAATAAAAAAAATAATAATAAATAAAATAAGAAAAAAAAACTATAGAATCTTTTATCGTTAAAAGTGAGCCACCACGAATCGAAAATAACATTAAGAGAACTTTCAGACTATTCCAAAAGTAAACTCTCTCTCTTTATACTTTCATTAAGTACTGGCAGAAGTAAAACTTAGTCTTAATGGTATAGAAGATATCGCGGAAGCAAAGATGTACTAATGTAAAAAGAATAGTGCTATTATCGATCCGTTTCCAGCTAAATTACAAGATGGACTAGTTTCCATTTGTATTCGCGTGGCGTGTAGAGTCTTTATGACTTATTATTGGTGTTAGTCTCGAGTAAAACGTATAAATAACTGTTGTTCTTAACCTAAACTGGTATTTATAACGAGAAGGTATGAAATCATGGTTTCGTAAACTTTCGCCTAAACTTTGCCCCGAACTAAGTTTTTCTTATATTTCAAAAATATACCATACATCGGATTCCCCTTAGAACATTTTCGATTTCATCGACGCCTCTTAGAAGCTCACCAGGCGCTGATGGAAGTTATATGCACGTTTTTGCTACTTTCCCTCGCCTCGTTCAATGTTACTTTTCCAACAACGGATCTAAATTACAGAACAAACGCCTCGAAAGAAAACACCAGAAATTCATCCGGCATATACGTTCACATTCTCAGATCTAAAACACGTCGAAGATACCAAATTACATAAATTTCGTTCGCGAACGTATAATGAGGAAAAGCTTAGGGTTGAGAAACGTAAAAAGGCGCAATACTTAACTTATCTAATAAACTGATCGCGCGTACCATGCATTATTCAAAGTTCTTCATTAAAAAATGAAGATAGTAGAAAAAGCGAGAAAATGACGTAAAATTGAAACGTTTCCTTTTTCCTTGCACGATTCATCCTACTTGGCAGTTTCCCATTTGTTTCGAAAAGCTGTATTTTTAGCGAAATTTTTTCACCTTTTTATGCCATTTTTACTCCTGACGAGAGCATCTTTAACGAAGAAGAATTAAGTAATTGAATTTTACAATCTGCTATCTTTCGTTGCATCTTGGTCGTTCCAACTGTTGATTCTTTTTTTGCGTGTTTACTTTTTGTATATAGTTGAATTATTTTGGTGACTGGGGTTTCTTCTTATGATGTGGTTGATAAATTAAATGATTCTCTCGAATTAGTTCGTATAAACGAGTTGGAATTTTCGATAAAAAATCATTTTTACGATTCATTTCTCACGTTTTACGTTCTTCGAGTCTTGAATCTTCAATAATCAAAATTTTCGTGTTAAAAGAGCAGAAAAAATTCGACTTTTGAACAATAAAAATACATTTTTTATTAGTAGAATACAAAATTGATCCTGTAAAATGAAAAAAATTATATTCAAAATAATTTCGATTTTCTAAGAAGCTTTGAATAATTAAAAAAAAACGCTTTAAATAAGTATTCGGTCAGTTTACATAAAACAGATAGCGTTAGTGTGCAGTAACGTGATTGGTAGTTCATTATCATTATTCCTTATCAAATTCGAAAAAAGAGCTTTTCGAGCTAATGGGGTGTTTCAATCGTGACGTCACAGACTACGACACTCTCGGGAAAAAGTGAAGTAGCGGGACAGTTTTTCAATAATTTGCATTGACTCTTATGGAGGAAAGCGAGTTTTACCAAATTTTCACAATTATTATTGAGTCTACGTAAAAATTGTGTGGAGCTCGATTTTCAAAGAGGAAAATCTTCAATTTTTTGAGAATTTTTTGATGAGCGAATTTTAAAATTTGAATAATCGATACAACATTGCAATCGAAATTCTTTTAAACCATCAGTAAAGCAATAAATTTACCAAAAAAGAATAAAACTGCCGAAAACAACGCAACGTCCTCAAAACCATTTTAAAATACATTCCTATAGATTATTATAGTTTGTTGCTCCCGCTGGTTACACTTGGTTCCGCAAAGCGCTACTGTAGATCTGCATAAGTAATATACCCCATTACGTCACAGCACACTAGCGCTCCTATTATGATAAATACCAAACATGCAAAATCGTGCAATCAAGAATCAAAATATTCACTTCGAAAATAACGAAAATATTTCTTTTGACATCATTCACCTCGAAAATTGATCTTTGAATGTTAATAATCCAAGGTATCTCGAAGGAAAAAAAGAACTGTACGATAAACGTGCATGTATATTCAGCAGAAAAAAGTTTTACAACAGAAATATCGCAGAAAACATAAATTGTAAAATTGTAGTTATTCAAAAAATACAGAAAATCTTCCATTTTTTATTAGATTAATTGGAAAAAAGCATTTTTTCATTATTTTATGACTACTGGGCATACACTACGCCTACAAAACACGCCGATATTTCAATTCCACCATCATTAAATTCCACTATATGCGTATTTTTGCGGAAAACTCGCTAAAAGACGTCTACCTCAATTTTTCGTTTCCGCTAAAAGCAAAAAATCGTAGTTATCAATTTGTCAGCGGTATAAATCAACACTCTAAGGGCCTATTAGTTATACAAACAAACGATATCATATTGCTTGTTAAAATTTTCACCATTTTCGATAGAACACAACAATGGCGACAGTTTTTCCGAAAACAAAAAATCATTTAGTTTTAATTAGTAATCCTTGAACCCTTTAAGAAGATTATTTCGTTGGGAATAAATTTTTTGGGGAGATTAAATGTTGTATTTCTACTGTAACGACCCCTGAACTAGAGTTAACGGAATTGAGTAAAATGAGGAAATATTTTTTCGAGTTTTTTAAAGGGTTTGTTTTCAGGTTTATAGAAGATACAATTTTTTATATACAGTACTTTGTTCTTACGTATAAAAAGCCTTTGTGAGATGTAGGGAAATAATAAATTCGTTGTTATAGGTATTTGTACAAACGTGAAGTACTTTAAAGAAGATATGAAAAAATAAAAGGTGAAAGTAAATGGGAAAATATTAACGAAATAAAATTTTCATTATGTTGATAATACACCGAAGCATATAAAGATGACTGGAATAACCAATAGTACCATTTATGGTCATCGTTTTAAAAACAAGGAACTCTCTAATATGATTTCTTAATTACACCGATTTTATCTGCGTTCGTCTTTAAACTAGGAGGGAAATTGGATACGTTGAAACTAATACATGTAGTTAACCGAAGCGAAATTCTATCGGGGTTGTTTTCGCATTAATTTTCATTTAAGTATGACCGCATTAATACCCTAATACGGTAATTCTCGAGCAACAGATGTTCGATATTCGTCATGCCATATGATAAGGTTGCAATTCATCTGTATCGAGGATCGTATAGGTACATTATTTCAGGATCCCCCTCTTTTTTGGCTAATTGCTTTGGTAGCCTGTGGTAAGGCGAGAAGTTTCTTTGAACTGCAATAACGATTATGGATGTGGGATTGTCGTGTGGAGTTTTACTTGGTCAAGTAATTATCTAATTTCTGGCTTATCCGACAATTTGTATTTTCAAAATGATCATAATTTAATAAGTAGCTTTCTATGTTTCCAAGTTGCTTTACGGGAATGTAGGAACGCAGTTGTAAAGTATTTTAGCGTATAAACTTTAATTAATTACGCAACTGGACACGCGAAAATGGCCTCCTGCCTGTGTATCCCCATAAGCTGGCTCATTTTATGCCCTACAAAGTACAAAGCATTTATTCAACGTGCAACCTTCAATGGCTACAAAGAAGCTCGAGGATTTTGATGTGATTAACGTTTATTAACGTGTTTTGTCAATATCTTTCGAAATTATCGTAATTGAACGAATTTTCAAGAGTAGTCATCTAGAGAAACACGAAAAATTAACTTGAAATAACAAAACCTCTATCACCAGTTGCGTTTCAAAGTTGAAAAATATAGTTTTTATCCTGAGGGATTCTGAAAAAAAAATAAGAATCAATTTCCAAACCCCAGATTATTAATTCCTCTCGACGAAATTACGATTACTTCATCGAACGTTCTAAAATCTTCGAAAACGTCGAAAAAAAATCACCTTACGAAGTCTATACGTCTAATAGTTAATTCTCTTCATAAGCCAATCTCGTCCCAACAAAGAAAATCCACAAAGAGGAAAACTAGTACTTCAAACACAAAGAACAAAATTGAAAAATCCTTTACTGGACGCTCGCAACAAAACCATCCTTACGGAATAGCTTATCAAACGAGAAATCCTCGAATGCAATCCGTTCCGCCTACGAAGGGGGGAAAATCAACAAATTTTCGCGATTTGGACCACGACGAATATCGAATTTCAAGTATACTTCGGTCGTTCAAACTTGGTAATATTTTTGCAAGATATAGACTAAAAATTAAAATGCCGTCAACGTTCAAGCCGCAATATCACTGTCCAGCACTCCGAGAGTAGGACACGAACCGCAAATAAAACGATACCAAGGAACACGATTATCGCTATATCACGTGTCAAATGTACAAAATATATTCTCCGACGCAAAAGTATAAGTTGAACGAACAAACGTGACGCAAGTAAATTATAAAATCGCTCCCTTTTTTTGACACTCTTACTTCGGGTTGCAAACTTTTGACATTATTTTTGTATATTTTGGATGGGTTCCACGTTATCGCGCGAGAAAAAAACCTTAAAAACTTGCTCGGTATATATTTCAAATGAAAAAAGTATACAGCCTCGAGGTTAAGGAATTCAGATGAATGCTCGTCGTCTAAACGAAAACACAAAAAAATTAAACTTTTCCGTTTAACGTTCTGATGCAATTTTTCCTCACTTGCATTTTGATAACTTCGGCGAGATATCCTTAGCATATTTTCAAGTTATCATGATGGGTTCTCATTATAAGACATCCCAAGAAATGGGAATTGTACATTTTCAAAAACTTTACTAATTGAGACATTACCTCAGAAGGGTGGAATTTGCTGCGAATCGAGTAATAACGTTGTAGAAATATCGTGAGGCAGATTTCAACATGAAGCGGTGGCACGATGAGCTAAATGATTCAACCATTTTTAATTTGAAAATTTCATAAAACAACTTTAACAGTCGATTCGAGAAATTCATGAAATTCACGATCAACTATTCCTTTAGAAATATCAACACAACCTCAACGATTTTGATTTGTAAATTTTCAACGTTTCATTTCATGTCGCGTCATCCACAAAATGCAAAACAAACTGATAAGAAGCAGGTGTAAAAGAAAATTAATTTTTTCACGATATCGTCGCATACGACAAGAAGAACTTACAACGAAAGTACGGTCAATTAATATTCAAAAATTTGCAACAAGCAACATTCTGTCAAATTCACAACCGTCAAAAAAAGCAACTTCTGTAACGAGGAATTTTTAATTAATCAGATGTCTACTATTCGCCACCTATTACGATGTCAACAAAAGTAGAAAAAATCACCATGAAAGCGTTTCCAGTTTTGTGAAATGTTGATACACGGAGTAAGAAGTTGAAACAAAACAGATTATTCGGATAATAACGTGCGTGGGTAAAATTTTGAAACACGGTTATGCAAATATTACGGAAGCTTTAAATACTTTCGTTTGAGGCGAGGATTTGTGAAATCTTGATATAAAGCTTTTGCCATTTTTACCCGTTGTTTGACAATAATTTCGAAATTGCCAGCGCCGTTTGCTTTGAACGTATGAGAATTTATGACGGTAAAAAATGCTTCAAAAAGGTATCTCGTTTTACGAGATTTTTTGTTACAAAAATTAAATGTTATAGAAGTGGCTTAGTTATGAATGGTGTTGCCGTAGTTGTTCTTTTATAAAAATGACACTTTAACTGGACTATTATAAGCGGTGGTGTTTTAAATAATGCTTTCACTCGTTGATACGTATAGTAGCTGAAACGTATAGGTGAAGTATTACGATACTTAAAAGAGTTAAAGCTAGTATCAAAGACTTCTGTTCACCTATATTGCCACTGAAGAACTTATTTTCATCCTGCGGCTAAAAAAACGTGGCGTTCTTTAAGTAAAATAAATCACACGGATCGCGCGTCCAACTAAATAATAAATGCATGGGAGATCTTCGTTGAACATCATTCAACTTAAAGTTCACTACTTTAATCATAATTAATCATAAATTTACTTACCAAACTAAATAACTCCAGGGATCACGTTTCTTACAACGAATATGAAAGCGAAATTAACACCAAGTTTACCGCGTATACGTGAAAAGATTAAATTTTTCCCAACTTGAATTCTTATCTGCAAATGCAGAAGAATGTAAAACGAATTTAACCCTTATTACACGAAATCAAACACGAATAATAATCGGTAAATCATTTATCACGAAATTCAACTTCAATTGAAAACCGAATACATAATACATAATTATACAAAACAATAAAACATTGAACTTCCATTTTGATTAAAAATAAACATAACGCGTGATACGTGATTCCGACGTTGCAAATTTTCCTCTGTGATTAATGTTGAACTATTTTTTCCCACTTGAACTTTGGGTACGTCATCACAAATGAGCATTGATAAGCCAAAAGAAAGAACATCACATTACAGTGTTCAATGCTGGAACGGGTGATTTTGAGTTATAATTTCAGTTTTTAAAGCAAATTTCTTGTTCCAGTATCGCAAACTATAATTTTCATGTCCCATATTTTAACTGATCAATGCTCATTAGTGATGACATGCTCTGAGTTCAAGTAGGAAAAAATCGTTCAACTATAAACTCTGCCCTTAGAGTGGGAATGGTCTCAATCCAAGTAGACTATAGTTGCGTTTTGAATGTTTGCAAGGAATATGTAAGAACTTTTTTTGAATTTTTTTCTGAATTTTATAAATACCGTATTTATTTCCGCACAATTTAAATCATACTCAAAGAAGAAAAATGTCGATCACGTAGATGTAATTAAACTCAAATAGGTAGCATAAATCTCTGGAATAATTAATTTCAAAACGAAGATAAAAATTTACATCTCTAAACGAGTTGAAGCGAAAAAAAAGCTTTATCAATATGAAAAAGTCGTTCTATTCAAATAATTAATTTATATGCAGCATATCTATTCTTCCATCACCATTGGGGCGGTAACCCGTAATTAGAGCTGGAAAATTTATTCTGAAATAAAGAGCTTTTAAATAGCGACACTTTTGAAACTTGATTACGGTCAAAGTGAACGTCAGGTTTTTAATTTTAATATTGTTATCTATACCTATAAGTATTGGGCATTTGCTTTTTTATTGTTTTGCTTCCCGAGAAAGAAATATTAAAAATTAAAACTGAAAGAAAAATATAAATTGAAAAGTTTGCTAGAAAGGAAATGAAAAATAGTGAAAAAAATGGAAAATAATAAGAGGAAATTACTGAAATTAAAGTCATCCAAGTGGAGCAGTTTAAAGGCAAAGGAATCGTCAAAAAGAAGAAAATAAATCTTAATAACGACCTCGAGGTAAGTTCGAATTTTCAACGTAAAACAGCAGATGGCTATAAATCATTTTTTTTCGTCGAACGTCATGGATGACGTGGTACCACTTGATTTAAAACTCATCAATTCAAAAATAATAAAAAATGAGAAAAGATTAACGTAAATAAATCGCATTAGGTGGTTGGTTTTTTACTTAGAAAAACTATTTCTAATGTTATTGATTAGTGATGGTTGAATGAACATCAAATTCAAAATTCATATTTTTTGTTGTTATTAGCAGCTCCGCAAAAATTAACTCTTTGTTTACAAAATTGATCAGCGAAACGTAAACAATTAAATAATTTAAAAAAATACTGAAATATAATTCCACGTAACGGAATTTAATATTAGTATTAAAATGAACGTTTAATATGTTTTATCACGTAGTTGCAAGTTTCCAGAATTAATTGGATTAAATATAACTTAAGACAATCATTTCATTCAGCTATTTTCGTACCGAAATTCCTTACCTATCATACTCCTGTGCAAACATTAAGACAATCTTGAAATTGAACGGAAACTTGTTTTTTTAGCACTTTGAAACTTGGTAATGTAATCTTATTGCAGTAGTGATTCTTTTGTGAAATAAGCGATTTAATAAAATGTAAAAATTAAAATGATTTATTAACAAGAAACATGGAATTTATCAAATCAAAATGAAAAAATGACGAGAACGAATGTATAGCAATTAATTCGTCATTAAAAGAAATTCATCTACATCATTTCAACATTCATATACTTAAATAAAGGGAAAAACAAGATAAAAGTACGACGAAAGTTGTACAATTAACAAAAAAAAAAGGAATATATTACGTTTTTTAGATACTACAACAATGTATTAATTAAAATAACAGATGATATCATTTTACAAATTGTAGGAAGGATCAAATTATTTAATAACATTCAACAAGAAAAATGAGTTTTTCAACTCTCACAGCTCTCACAGTTTTTTTCTTCGGTAAACAACTTTCAAGTTTGTCACACTACGTAATAATTTAAACATGATCATGCCAAAATAACATTTCACTGAGTAAAGAAACCCTGAACTTGATTTTTAAGCAAATATTTACTGAGTAAAAGTTCAGCATCAGATAATTAAATTATGCGATTTAAAAGAGAAATAATGAAAAATATTGAACATGCAACGAATGGCAAAGAAGAATAAAAAATAAGAAATAAAACAATAGTAGTACAAATGAAGGCAGTATTTCTTCCGATCGAATTCAGGTGAATAAGGGGAACACGCATAGGTACATTACATGGTAATTAAAAAATTCCGTTAGTTTTATAAAACGGATAAGCGATTTAACAAGCAGTATTGAAATGAATAAGTTACCAGCGCTGCTTTCGATTTGTTCCACAAATTTCAACAACAAAATAATAACAAGATACCATTATATCATATAGTAACGCAGCATTGTTGAAAACAACTCTTCGACAAAAAGGTACCGCAGATGAGAGGAATAAGTTTTAAAAAAATTAACAATTACACGAGTGTGATTTATTTTGATTTTCTTCTTCTTCCAGGTGTTTCATTTCTTTATTTTTATTTATTTTCAATGTTCTGTCAGTGTCTATTTCCATTCGCATCATTACCATATCCAACAACATGTCGATGGCTCGATTGATGTTTTGACCAGTTGCTGCGGATGTTTCTAAATATGGTAGTCTAAAACGATTTAAAGTTTTTATAATTGGAAGTAAAAATTGAGTACTTCGAAATCAATGCATTAACAAACCCGTAGTATTCAGCAACTTCTTTAGCTTTTTCTTCGCTTACGACCCTTTTGTCTTCTAAGTCAACTTTATTTCCACATAAAACTATGTCGGGATCTTCGCAATATGCATGAGCCTAAAATTTGTTCATAAATTCAAATTATTGATTAGTTAAACGAAATTATATGGATTATTGACCCAAATCATAGATTAATTCAGTTTTTCTTTTAGCATTAAATGACTAGAAGCATCTAATATCTATCTAATATCATCACGAATATCTGCCATAAGTGTAAAATATCTACTATACAACTGTAGTGTCCTACAAAACGATACAATTGAATATGTTATATTAGTTGCAAATATAATCTACATATTAATATTTATACTTTTAATGAGCCTACCTTCAATTGAAAAAGCCAGTTTCTAACATCCAGAAATGATTCTTCGTTTGTTAAATCAAACAGAAGAATAAACCCCATAGCATCCCGATAGAAGCTAGTAGTTAAACTACGAAATCTACCAATATATGTACAAGCGGTTAATGAACTAAACAAGCAAGTGTCATGTATTATATACTAACTAAATAATTATTTGTTAATAAGTGTTATGGTACAATACACTGGAAATATACAAATTACATTATGTATACATTAGGATAAAAATGTGATTTTACATGCTTTTATCGAAGAACAACAAAATTTACCTTTCTTGTCCAGCTGTATCCCAAATTTGTAAATGAATACGATGACTTCTACCTTGACTTTTATAAATCTATAACAAAATTTAAACAATTATGTCAAACTTGTATTCGTAAGAAGATAAAACTATATTTTTTCATACCAGTCGCTTTTCTTTAAAATCGATTCCTACGGTCGAAATGAACTTTGTGGTGAATTTCCCATCGGTGTATTGATACAAAAAACTAGTTTTACCAACTCCAGAGTCTCCTAAAGTAAGAAATTTAATCAAATAGTCATATTCCATCATTTTCTGCAACAAAAAAGTTATAAAGGTAACACGTTGCAAATAATTTGCAAAATGATATAAACTTTACGAGATACTTACGTGGAAGTTTTTATCACGCAGTCATTCAGTATTAAGAGCCAAATTAATATAAAATTTACCAAAAATTGAACTTTTATTGCTTTGAGTGGTTAAAAAATAATGATAAAATTAGTAAACAAATGTGTGATAGTGATAAGCAAAATCTGACACGTTTAGTTGCGCAGGACGCAGAAGGCAGAAATTGCTGAAGAAATTGAATCTTACGACTTTTGAATAAAGTATACGAAATAGAGAAATTTACAGTTTGTTTATTAATTATTATAATTAGCGCAGACCAATTAATAAATACAGCTTAGAAATTAGATGCCTGAGGTTAATTAAAACGACCAGAAAATTTACAACGAAAAAGTTTCAAAATCAATTAATGAATTAACAAAGATGAGAAACATTAAATCAGAGGATAAACGTAGAAATCAATAAAATTATGAATTTTTAAAGTGTGGTACAGATTTATTTTTTCTTCGTTCAAAGTTGAAATTAATTTTGAAAAAGAAATCGATTATGATTAGTAAATTAAATTCGTTCAAAGGGTGAAAACATCAATCAAATTTTGTTTTATTTTAATGTTTAATCTATTTACACATTCAATAACTTTATTAATAGAACCCAAACATTAAATTTTTATTTTTTTTGGAAAAAATGTAAAATATTTTTATTACTAATTATTATCGGCAACAATGTACGAGTTCCGTCATCGACCCATCACGACAACGACCTACTCGCACCACGTATGCGTAATCATGGACTGACCAATCAATTTGTGTAACTTCGAGAGAAATTGCTGGTAACATTGAAAATGCTAAAATTATTTCCTTCTGTTTTTTTAATGGCTACACTGAGTTGTTCAATAAATTGTAATCACACTTTATCTTTACCATGTTATTTTCTATTTTTTAAATTTTATAAAATTTCGTTTTACATTTAATATAGTCACTCAAAGTTATTTAATTTGGAAAAAAAAAATAGAATGGAGAAATCCTCAACAACCGGGCCAAAAGTGATAGAAATTGATCTTCACAAATTAACGTTACCAGAATTGCTACATCAAAAGCAACAGTTTGATCAGGTACTCATATTTTGCTGTAGAAATGAAGTTTAATTTCATTAATATTAATATAATGTTTAATTTCGCAACGTGCAGGAATTGTCTTATTTACAAGATTCCATTCACACTTTAAAAGTTATTCAAAGTAAATTTCAAGAATCAAAAAGAAGCGTCGAAAAAGCTCAGAAATATACAGCTGGACAGAAATTACTTGTTCCTCTCACCGGATCTGTATCCTTTTTGTTCAAATCAATTTATAATTGTAATTGAATAGTTTAATAATGAGTTCTGGTACACTATTCCTTATTGCGTTCTCAGATGTACGTTGACGGTGAAATAGCAGAAACAGATTCTTTCATTATTAATGTTGGAACTGGGTACTATATTCGTAAAGTAAGTAAATCAATGAGTTGAATATTACAATGCTTTCGTCGGAGAATTTTCATAATAAATTCTTATTTTCAGAGTGCCGATGGAGCAAAAGATTATTTTCAACGTAGGCTAGTATATCTTACTCAGCAAATAGAAACGTTACAAACATTGGGTAATGAAAAAAGTAGGATAAAAGAAGGTAAATTCACCCACGCGTCTTTTATCATTTATCATCATATTCCATAAACAAAATCATTATTTCTGTATTGCAGCGATTGTAAGTGTAATGCAAGCAAAAATTCAGCCGCTAGCGCAGCAAGCTAAAGCGAAGGAAGAATCGTAATTTTGTACTGAAATTATACTAAGTTTGTACATAGTATTTTTAACTATTTATCAGCTTTGTAATGTTTCTTTTTTTTACGTTTCATTGTACTTACAAATTTCTGGAAATTGATATGTTACTGATGTGATTGTAATGTAGTATTATTTACGGAAGTAGAATATCTTATTGTTCAGTGATACTTAAATTTTGCATTTCTAACTAGAGCATTGTGTTGAATTAACTAAAGCAAACATTAATTCTGGTTTCGACGAATTACTTGTAATTTGTTATTAAAATATACATTTCGAACCGAATTTTTATTTTTAATGAACTCATTTTTGCATATTTTTTTCCAAAATAGTCTGGTTAACCGTGAACTTAATGATTTGATACGAAACCAAACTTACGATAATGATATACGTCATCCCTTTATTGCTTAAGAAGCAAATTTTATAGTATCCATGTTTGATTTTAATACGTCGACTCAGTATTAGAATATTTCGATAAAGCGCGATGAAAAAATCATATCTTCTGTCACTAATTCCATTTCCGCTTGCTTATCATAAATTAGAAGCTTGACTAGTGAAATAAAACGTAAAACGCAATAATGTCAAGACACAAATAGTTGAAGGTTTACTCAGGTCAATTTTAACGGATCGTCACGACTGAAAATGTTACTGTTTATCAAAAAGCAATTAGCAGTATAGTTCTTGATTACTTGTACACAGCTATTTTATATCCCTACATTGACTACCTTTTCCAAACCAATCTACGAAAAATGAACTTTACTTTGTTTATCACGCTAACCTATGGATTTAGGCGGAATTCATATGACGAATGATGGTTAACCTCTGAAAATTCATTAGAAGAAAAAAAACACGAGATAATGTTCTGTTATATTCATGCTCCTGGTTAGAATAAGTTTATCTTATCGTTTATCATTTCGAAATTTTATGTACCTAATGATTGTGTTCATTAAGGTAATTATACTGAGAATATTATACACAATTAATATTTTTCAAATACTAATAAGATTTTTGAAAGTGCTATAAATGCTGAATTAATCATAATCTTTGCTGTTTAAGCTTATTTAATTCTGTTAAAATGAAATTTGATGACTAGTCTATTTACTGATTTCATTTGTCAATAAATGAAAAAAAAAAACATTTTTCGTTTATTTACATCCTGTGTACTTCATTTCTCGATGAAGTAAGTTTTCAAATGTTCAGAAATTTATGACAATGAATCCACAAATCTTCGACCATTCCACCTGAATACAATTCATTTTACCTACCTCATACCTACTTTTTAATGGTAATCAGCAACACTATTCTGCTTTGATGATTCACTCCTCAAAACTGAAAAACTTTCACTAATGATTTATTTAAATTACCCTCGTTCGTATAACAATTGACTTTACACTTCGGGTATTTTTAAAACGACAACGACCAAACTATTTATAAATTTCTTCAATCAATTTCAAGCAATAAGATGAATACGTAATCAGATTTTTAAGGCGGTAATTTTAGGACAGTAATTGCAAAGACTTCAAACTACGACAGAATATGTCTTATTTTTGGTTTACTTAATAATTTAAAGAAATAAGTCATAATCTACAAATGACCTTCATTACTTGCCAAAGCAATTTTTGACATCTAAAAAACAAATACACATAACAACTCTATTCCATAAGTAAATAATTAAAAACAATTGATTTTTTAGGAGACAAACAATCCAGATAATTTATCGTCAAAACGTAATTCGTGGTTCATGTTGTTCTTATCTCCGGTGTAAAGTTTTATTATTGAGTAGATTACAACATGACGCAATTAATCCATCCTTAATGAGAACTGCACTCATGGTTATTATAATGTAGCAATCGAATCAGAAAATTGTAATTTTTTCGGCTAAAAAAAATGGATTATTAGTAATGAGATTCTTAGAATAAATCACCTTATACACAAATACACATCAAACGTGTGTACGTGCTATTCAACTTGATGCGGTTCGAAAACGATTACTTTATCAAATTACATCTGTAATCGTTCTTTAGTTGATAAGTCAATTCCTTTCTGTAAAAAAAATTAACTATTAGTATACGTATTTCATGGTTTTCACAAGCTTTTGCGTGAGCGATGGAATCGTGTAGTTTACGCAAGAATATTTTAATTTGGATAATAATTGCGTAACGTCATTAACAGTTTTTAACTTTATCTCCCAACACGAATACGTTGCAGAAACGTAACGCATACGTATGACGGAAAATAGGACGTTATTCTTGCATTAAAAATGAATTAAAGTCTCTGTAAAATGAAAAACAAAAACAAACATAGGTTAAACTTTAATAAATGAATATATGTTGTTAAAATTTTTATTAATAATTATGTATTCATATAATTTCCCGATAAAAATATTAATATTCGACTAAATTGTGAAATTCCTTCCAAAAAAATATAACTGCTTATAAACATAATAATAGTAATAATAACATTAAACTTAACTTAAATACTTAAAATCAAAAAAGCGAGCGAATATATTAGAGAAAATGAATCGTCAAATAACGGAAGGAATAATATTAAGTGATACAGTAAGCCATATATATATTACAAGTGTCGGACGAGGCTTGAGGAATTAGTTTATGCCCTGGAGGTATGACGGCAAATCCGATGTACATAAATGTGCGTACCAACAGCTGACGAATAGGATTATTTTTGGCGAAACATACGACTATGTAATTTACCTTTAGAACATCTTCAGCATACTCCATGATACCAAGAAATCCCATTTTAGAGATAGCTGGATTGCTTGCGTCGATTCGCATGTAGAGTTTATTTTGAAACAAAATCGATTCCCATGTTACTTCAGAATCTCGGGTTATCTGCAGCTTGAAAGTGATCTGTACTGCACATCTATTGCCAGCTCGAATGATTTCTTCGATATTGACATTTTCACCCTTTTCAGAGAGTAAAACTAATTCCCCATTGATGCCGCTGTCCTCCCTGATTACACATGCGACATGGGGGGCATCAGGAGCACCACAGAGGCCCCAACGCGGGGAGAGTGATGTAGTAGTGAGGCACCTGTTGTTCCAAACATTTCGGAGTTAAAAGATCGGGCACATCTTTGAAGAAAGCAGCGTCGTTTTTAAAACTTTCGGAAATTAAAATGGAGTTACTACTACAGTTATTACTCATTTTACTAAACATTATGATATATTAGTGAACAACGAATGTTTATAGATTTTCACACAATAAAAACTCATCAAAATTTGAGAGCTCACGGGTTGCGAGATTAACAAATTAACGCGCAAAATTTACTTTTTAATAAATCGACACGCACCAAGAACAAGTTTCCAACGAACTGACTTCACTTTTCCAATTTCCAACCAGCTTATCACCAATATGTCGAAGTCCACTTTACTACTACGTTTCGTGTTTGCTCATTAATTTCTAGTTTCTTCTATTTCTCAAGATTTTTTTCATCAGTGTAAGTAAACTGGGAAAATAAAATGTGAAAATTGATTTATCCTTTTTATTTAAATTCCTTCTAATGAAAGAAATAGGATTAAATTTACATCGTAAAATTTTCAAATTGTGAAAAGTATTTATTGATATATTTTGCAACATTTTAAACGGTAATTATTGAAAAACGCAGCATATTTCTTCTTCGCATACTTTTATTTAAATAAACTTCAACACTGGTTAACTTTATCAATGTCATGACATTTTTTCATTGATTTTTCAACGGAGAAAGCCAGTAAGAAAACCACAGCGGACATAAGCTTTACAATATGGCGAAGGCACAATCAGTGTTACTTTTTGTTACCACTACGTCAATCAAAAATCCATCCATTTTGTTTCAATTTTTATTTTTTATTTATTTTATTCTTGTTACGATTTAACTTCCAATCAATATATTTCTTGTTATTTTTTTTTCAATGGAAGAAAGAGTGAATTTCCGTCTATGTTTTTGGTCATTATAATGCTATCAAATTTGTGCTTTCCATTTACCCATTCAGGTTGAAGGTAGTCTTATTTTTTGAATGAATAATTAAAAGTACTAAAATGCACCTCCTGTAAGGAAATTTGAAACAGTTTTACAAAAATCATGTTCTTCATGGTTGCTGAAATTGTTCAATGAATAATTAAAAACAAAATAAGCAAGTGAGTGTTGTAGCGAAAATTCCGAACTTCTTTTTCGTAATAAACGTCTAACGATGTTTATGTGCGAAATATACGTCGTGTATTACTTTTAAGTTGAATGTTTGGAACGAAACACGTCTAACTGGGAGTAAAGCTTAAACAGTTATTTAATTGCGCACAATTAGAAATAAAATAAAATACATGATCCGTATCCGTAAAAATATTAACGTGTTATCTTTAATTTATTAGTATAACGTATTTTGAAATTATGGGAAGTAATAATAGGTTCAATTATTGTTAAGCACGCAGAAGAAATACGTCAGAGAACAGCATCAGAAATAAATCGAAACTTTCATTAGATGCCATTTCGTAAAATATAATAAACAAATCACTAGGTACATAAAATAATTCTATTTGTCAAAATACGAACTGAAAATAATGAATATTTTACATGAAAAACAGAAACATGACAGGGGTTGTATTGTTTTATGGATTTTGTCGATAAAGATTTCATTCCAGCATGAATTTATCTATCTACTTTTTTTACAAACCTTAATTACTTAAATGTAACAAAATCGAAATCAATTCAAAATCACTTCATTATGTTAAGAAAAATACGACAGATAATATTTTTTATTTCACAACATGGCCACACTGATAATTTAATAACAAGAGATGAAACAAGAAACACGAATAAACTATTGAAACTTAACAGGAAGGATTATTTAAACCTGCGGAGGTGTATGTGATAAATTAATTATCGTTGTGATCATCATTTGTGAATCTACCGCGACTGAATTACCTTAGTTAATTAGTTTAATATTCAATATTCCTTTCAAGTTACTAGTTTAGTTACAGAATTGTGCGTAATAATGTTTTGTTATCATTCATCGAAAGCAATATATCAACAACTGAAATCATAAAAACATTTAGATGTTTATTTTGTAAAAAAAAACTGGTGGGTAATTTTTTATTACTTTGTCTCAATTTTATTTAATTACTCTATGTATGTATGTTTACATCGATTCACCGATTATTAGAATATTTCCAAACTCATTAACCTTATCACTACTGAATACTGCTTTTGACTACCTTAGATAATGGTCTTTTTTTAGAATGGTTACTTTTCCTATGAAGAATTATTACCGGAATTTTGATATCTTTCTTAGATAAAAAACATTCGCGTACTTTCATGAGTAATATTAGCAATTTGATGCGATGATTTTACTTTATGATACATACTCAACCAACATTCGGATGCATTTTCATTCCAAAATTTTGGCATGTTTTCTTCACTCACTCAAATGCTTATTTATCGAGTGTGATCTAGTACATAAAGCCGCACTGCCCAATGTAAACTTTTGGTCATCAACCTTGATCGTGATGATTTTATTCACCATGACCGTGACTGATTATATACAGGAGGCAGGAGCGAATAGGTTCGATATTACATATTGTTGTTATACATATATTCGGTGATCAGAATATGTTAATGATTGGCCCCTTATCTGAAAATATTTCTTCGAAGTTCGAACAAAAAATGCGTTTCCTGGCCAAAATACTTTCGATAACGCGAGCTTTATATCGTTATATTTTCAAATAACCAATAACAAATATAACAATAGAATAACAAAGAATAATCTCGTTTTACTGATAAAGAAATTTACTTATTGAGAACTTATTTGTTATCTTATTTCAGGTGCCAGCACCCGACTACAAAATGAATTCTCAAAAAACCTCGGTAAGTAAATTTATCCTCGAATATATGAATAAATTCGAATAAATAGACCGTTGAACTATTTCTGACTAATTCATGAAACGCGGAAGTCAATTTTGTGGTTTAACCTAGTAAACTTCGATGTCTTTTGTACCGAAACTGATTACATGACTTTTGAACAATTGTGTTGAAAATAATTCTGCATTTATTAAACATACTGCAACAAATACATTCGATATGAGCATGGTTGTATAACATCGTAGCTTTTTTCCATGCGGAAAAAATTACATTTTGCGTCTTTTCTAGAAATTTCGGATTAACCTTTCAATGTTAGTGCAGTCCATCTCCTTACCTGTTTAACCTCGTGTTAAAAATGTCGCATTTACAGAGTTCTTGCTAACACCAGTATTGATCTGTTGAAAATGTGCATGCTGGTTTTCTCGCTTTGCCATTAAATATATCGAATATTCCCTCGTCTGCTTCCAATTCCATTTCGATAATTATATCGATAAAAGTGTGGTGCTGGTAATCAGAATATCGACATGATAAATGCGTCGTAAAAAGAAGACCTTTCATTTGATTCCATTGGCAACTATGACTCGCAATATTACCAATTTGAAGGAAAGCTTGAAAATTAAAATTTTGGAAACGATGCCCTCAGCGTTTGACATTCATTAAACGTACAAAACGTAATTAAAAAATTGAAAAAATTAACCTATACGACTTCATTAATGACCATTCTACGTAAATGAATTTAACCCTGAAAATCTTATCGTCATTTGAAGCATACTTGTAAAAGGTAAATAAACTTTATGCAATGTGAAAATTCTTTACTTGTAATTAAACATGAAAGAAATTAAATTACATAAGATTTTACTGAAAAATCAACCACCATTGTATAATTCTATTTGTACCAATTGAGAAAAAAACCGCTGCGGTAACATTGTCTCCGAGTCAACTTTATGTAATTTTTTTAACGCAGCTGTCGTCTTAAAAACAATGTAAGTTGGGTATTTTTTGAAAATCGCTTGGATCTAGGCCAAAGAATCAATGAAGAATTTTTTCAATAAATAACTCTCCATTGTTATTAGTTAATTTAGCGTTAAAGTGATTACGGTTAATCGTTCATTAACGTCGGTGTGATTAATTAGCATGACGGCTCGCGATGGTCGTACATTCAATTAGAATCTCAGACTGAAACGTGTATTTGGCTAGTGATTGAATTTTCTTCGTAGTTTTGTAAAATGCGCCCGTGAAATTTCATATACTTGTTCCTTTTTTTTTTGGGTATGTCGATTCCGTTATATTTTTTATTTTATTTATGATATTGACCTTTTTTTTCTCTCTCAGCTTCGTTATATGCGACAAGAGAAATTTCGAGTATCGATTTTATTACATTTTAAATTCGAACTGGTTTTGATGTGCGAGATACATATGTGATGTGTAATTATATGCGTATTTGTGCTGTATCAATTTGCTCGGATTTCCTCTTCAGACTTCAGTACGAGCATCGTGTTTTATTCATTGACAGCGGGTCTGAAAAATAATTGGATTCGTGATTATGTTTTGCACGTGGCTTTCGCAGAATTCTACCTCTTGAGTTTACTTTTTTCTGGTATGATTCATTTGTAAGAGTTCGTAAAAGGTAATTCTTCGGTGAAGTGGTATGAAAAATTGGAGTGGTATCGAACGAGTTGGATTTTTTAAAGTGGTATTTTCTTGGTTCTCGAGAAATTACGTATTGTTGGAAATATCGTCGTTTTATCGAAATATACCAAATAATGCGTGTGGATTTATTCGCTTGAATTTTCCAAGTCTTGAATATTTGTATCGATAAAAGAATCGAAGAAATGTGATGATCTGGTTATGTTTTTAATCTGGTGAGATTTCAGATCAAAGAGAGTAAATATTACATTAATTTTTTTCATGATGATAAGCGAACAATAAAGAAGGAAATTATCAAAGTACAAAATAAAAGGGTTAGGCAGTTTATGAAAGGTTTTTTTATCATTAAACATATTGTTATTATCAAATAAGTTATAAACCGTCATGTTACTATCTATTATCTCACTTCTTAAAGAATTTTAATCTCTTTCCCTCTAACCGGTTGTTCTGCAGTATGAGCATTTAGTCGTGAAAACATAATTAAAAATCCGTTAAGAATAAACGTATCAACTCGAAGGTTCGACGAATGAAAGATAGGAATATTTAAGCTTTAGGAGGGGGGAGGGGAGGATAAGATTGAAAATTGGCGATGAAAGTGACTGTGAACGATTTCGAAGAAAAATTGTTTATTTTAATGAAAAACACACCAAAATTTTTCAATTTTATTAACTTGACGCTACCATAATCCGGTATCACTTTAAAATCATAATTCATAAATACAATTTTATTGTAAATTAATGACGTTATAATTATTTAGAACATTTTTACAGATGTAATAGAGTTAATTTAAATCATTTAAATCAATTAGTTGAATAGTTTTGTCAAGGTTATGGACTAATGACGTCATCATTTTTAAAGAAAAATTTCCAGCGAATCTAAAATAAAAAAATGGAAGTGGTTGAATCTGAAACAGGAATATTTGTGATCGATGACGTCATAAATAGCAAAAAATACATTTCGTAAAAAACGAGCGCGTAGAAACAGACACTTTTCAGCAAAGGAATTCAGGGATGCAACATACTTTTTTTTTGTACTTCTTAGTTTTTCTTGTCACGTCAGTAAGACGAGACGATCGAGCGCACAAATGATGCACCAATCAAAACGCTATTTTGATCACGTGATATTTGTTGGTTTTTTATCAACATTTCTTTAGACTGCCAAATCAATCAAGTACATCAATAAACTTAAAAATACATTTTTTGGCGATTTCTTGGCCTCCATATCAGTGAAAAGTCGTAATTTTTGGAATTTTATCTTGGGACATCCAGGGCTAATTAAGGTAAATGAAGGATGGTGTGGGGGGGTTTCGACAACGCCAAATCGAATGGCATAGTTACTTAGTTTTTCGTTACGATCATTATTATTCGAGATATCGCAAATAAGTTTTACGCCAATAAATTCGCGATATCTCGGAAAGTAATGATCAAAACGAAAAACCAACTACGCCATTCGATTCGACGTCCCTGAAAACCCCCCGAATGACCCTTCGTTCACCTTAATTAGCTGTAGGAGCCGCGGAAAAAAATTCCAAAAATTACGACTTTTTGGGAATATTTAGAGCTCAGTTTGTAGTGAAATTATTGGAAATCTGATGAGAAAAATTGTGTGGAAAAAAATCATTACCCAAAAATCCCCTCTCCCCCTGCGCGATTAACAATACAAAAATATAAATTAATAAATTCTCTTTTTGTAAGAAAATTATGTCTAATATGATTAAAGCTCGAAAGTGGAAGATGCTTTCTTTGTTACTTTTGATACCTAGAGATGGGGAGAATCCGCAAAAAAAAGATTCTGAATCCATGAATCCAAATCCAGCTCGAAACGGATTCAAAATCCAAGAATCCGAATCCAGTGTTCCTAGATTCTAAATCCGTTTGAGAATCCGGATTCGGAATTCGGATGCTTTCTGTACTTGGATTCTCATTTATGTGTGGATTCTTTCCAGTTCTCCTCAAACAATCCGAAAATTTAAGTAACTTAGTACTTCAGTTCAGCTCAGTTGACTGAGTTGACCATAGCGTTGACCTCACTTAAGGCAACGATTCCCAGTGACAAAAATAACAAGTTGTAAAATGCTGTTCTGAGTCTCGTTTACTATCGAAGTCATCTCACTTGTTCAGTTTTTCACTTTTCCATTGGATCGAAAAACGTAACTTTTTCAATACGACTTCATAATTCGAATCCAACTGATGGATTCTTTAAATTATAGAATCCAAGCCCCGGATTTTTCGAAAATTGAATCAAAAATCCGAATCCAGACCATGTTTAGAATCCGAATCCACCGCGTCAGAGTCAAAATCCGGATTCAGAATCCGCGGATTCGGTTTCTGATTCGGATTCTCCCCATCTCTGTTGATACCCTAGACTAGTCAAATTTTCACAGAATTGATGAAAAATTGTTCATGTTTCAAATAAAGTTTCACGCATTCATTTTATTTTTCAAACCTATACACGTAAACATAAATTATAATTCACTATCACAATTATTTACAGTCATTTTTTGACAGATGGTAGGAAAAATAAACACAGAAAAGAGAAGGAGCAAGCTGATAAAAAAACCATCAAATATCACTTGATCAAAACAGTGTTTTGATTGGTGCATCATTTGTGCGCTCGATCGCCTTGTCTTACTGACGTGACA
>QBDW01000478.1:0-68373 GCA_003261595.1 Maconellicoccus hirsutus | reverse complement strand
AATTATTTTAAATTTCCTTTGTATCTACTACCATTTTTCCTTTTCGTTAGTTATTAATGCGTAATGATATAATTTCTGCACCGTTTTATATGCATGCTCACTAATAAATGGAATTTTTCCTATCTTATATATCATTCTAACACTATTAAAAAAACAAAGTATGGTTAAACAATTTTGCCCCCCCTGAAATTTCATTTGCCCCTCCTGAACATTTCGGCTAGCTACAGGGCCGTGACGTCTTTTACCTAAAATTTTGAATATTTTTGATGCTTACAAATTTTAAACTTCAAGGAAAGAGAAAAAATTTGGAAAGATTTGCGCATTTTTCAATTCAACATTTTATTTTAATTTCCGTGATTAAAACATAAAATCAAGGTCAGGTCAAGTCAAAATATTACTCAACAAAACAAAAACTGAATCCTAAATAAGTAAAATAATGAAAAGAAAACGTACTTATAATTTTCATTTTTTTAATGTTTAAAACACATTAAAAACGTGTTTTAAAAATATTTTTAAGGCGTGTTTTTTTTTTAATTTTCGCCATTTACAGCAAGAGAGGCTTGTAGCGGTTTCATAAGTTTAAAACAAAAAAAACGTTTTAAATAAAAAAACTGTTTTTTTATATGAGAAAATTGTAATTTTTAAAAATGAGGGGGTTTTAGAAAATTTTTCATCTCTAATTTGAAGAAAATTAAATTTCCAATTTTTTGATACAAAAACAATTACGTTTTAACCATTTTAACGGTTGTAGAGCTCTCATTCATTTTTAGATTTTTTCAATGTTTTGCAACTTTGCATTCAAATTACTTCAAGATTAAGCCAGAGACTCTTAAGATTTTGTAAATCTCGAATTTTCAGGATTTTTTTCTCTTTTCAATGAGGTATCAATGATACCAAAATAAATGCCGACAGAATAACGTAATCATAAAATAATTAGTAGTGAATATTTCAATGAAAAATCCATCAACAATCGTTTTTAAATCGCTAAAAAAAGAAAAAATTCTACAAACTCGAGATTTATAAAAAATTCAAGTTTCTGACTTGAATTCGAGGTAATTTTATTGCGAAGTTGCAAAACGTTGAAAAATGCTGAAAATTAGGGAGAAGAAATGAGCTTTAGAACCTTGAAAATAGTCAAAACGTAATTTTTTTTATATCAAAAAATAGGAAATTTAATTTTCATCAAATTATAAAAGATGAAAAATTGCCTAAAACCCTCTCGTTTTCGAGTAAAAATTTAAAAACTACGATTTTCTCATTGATTACGGTTCAAGTATCCCATTTTCATCATTCGTTACAGCGCGCTCTATGTATCGTTTTATTGCTAATTGTACCATCGAGTTTTCTGTCTACCTTTCTTCCCCTCTACTGGCTATATCACGACGGAATGAAAACCAAGTTCTACGGCGTTTTAGCCTGTGTTGTGTTCGTATTTGTACTCGGCGGTAGTGTGTTTACTTTGCGAGTGGGTTTTTAATTTTATATTTAATATCAATTTGCGTATTCTACGCTAATTTTTTCTTCCATTTAAAATAATTAAATTTCAAAATTTACAAAATGTTATAACAGTTTACAGTTCACGTGTTTTTGTAGAATTCCGTCATTTGTTCGGTTAACGAGAAATACCGCGAAAATGAAATCCTAACGCGTATTTATTTTCGTGTAAGTAAAATGCCTAATCCGATGATAATTCGTTCGGGAGAATGCAAGAAATTTTCTCCGAATATTTTCAACAAGACCAAATGCACTAATTGCTTCAAACAGAAGGAGGAACATAGTGCCGAAGCGTTGGAAAGCAACAGGGTGAGTTTATCAATTACAGCGTGCATTTCGTAGATCTTAATTTACTCCGAGTACTATCTCGGTGCTAAAAATAACACCTTTTGAATGAAATATTCCCGTTGCAAATTGATTTCGACGATAATTATTTCATGAGTTAATTAAAACACCGTGAACTCGTGTACTTCCATGTGACTATTCTCTCAACGTTGTGTATTTTGGCCGCATACCAAAAAAGTCATTTCGTACCACTGATAAGGATGATTCACCCATGCACCCTTCCCTTTTCGAAAGACGAAAAAAAACAGAGGGTCTAGGAGTTCGTTGCTCTTCGAGGAAATAAAAAAGCAAGAAGGTTACGATAACATTTGCCGGAGGTTAGAGAGCTTTGGCATTTAACACCCTTATTCAATCTGATGCAACCAACAAATTCCTTTAATGAAAAATCAATTAGAATTTTCTTCCGAGTTAAACCAGACTGTTTTAGCCATATTTAGAACGAAGAAAAACCGTACTATGTAGACTTTGTTCTCAGAATATCGTATTTCTCATTCATTCGTCTGTCAATAGTTCACTTTCCTGCAACTAACCAGTTATTACAAATAAAGTAATCGCAAGAAAGCTTCATACGTATTTCGAATACAAAAATACCGGTTCCAGTTTGTTGAAAAATACTGCAAAAAAATCATAAAGTCGTCCTTAAAGTTGTCAAATTACCGATGTACCAAATCAACATAAACACGTCGTGCTTGTCCATTTCAAACTTGTTTATTTTATCAAACTTCGAGATAATAATTACTTCAGTGGTGCACTTCAGGGTGAACATATTTTCCCATCATTGATGCTACGTTGTAATTAAACTCCAACAATAAGCCGACTTTTCTCATAGTTTTTTTTCTTCTTTAGTTCATTCCGGAAGTACAGGATTAGTGTAATAATAATCAGTCATGGTAGCGGTCGCGTAGATTTACGATGTGGCGCCAAAATACCTTTCGTGTTTGCAAATCAGCGTGATACCATAGATCACCTCGATAACAAAACAATTTCAGACGGTTTTCATCTGAAACTGTAGGGTTGATTGTTGTAGATTACAATGATAAATGCATTTTTCTTCGGAATTTCCGCCCAATCGAGGACCCCTAAGTCCTAAATAACGTTCGATTTCGTTACACCTTATTTCGTTACTTCCAAACTATCCAAATGATTCGGTTTCCAATTGAAGAGGGAAAATTTACAGTGAGAATTACACCACAAAATAATATTTAAAACCGTAATTATGGTAAAAAAATTTACGTTTTTATCATTTTTTTTTATTTTATGATAATTCGAATGAAATTATAGGTGCTTCTTGTCGGGATTTGTATTGTTTTGGGGATTCGTTATCAATTAACTTCAAGGTTTTTCGGATGATTACTTCGTGAATTCGTGATTCATCGAGTTTTATTTTTATAAAAAATTACATAACGTCGAAAAATCAATTTGGTGAATTTTTCCTTTGAAAATGCGCAAAATAATGAGTGTTTTTTCGTGTTTTGTATTTTTTAGAAAATTCTTTTGCTTCTTTTTCTGAAAGTTATGTTTCGTAATTTATCTGACCTTAAGTTTATTCAACGTCGCGTTTTATGCGAATAATGTTAATAACATAATAAAATTTCCAACAGATTACTCTGTTGGAAATTTCATTAGGAATATTTTTACTTATTATAAATTTTTTCATAAATCTATTTTTTTCCAACATGGCATAAAAAATATGAAAAATCACACGAATGACGTCTTTCTCGTCAACATTGCATTCTATGTGAATAATGTTAATAACATAATATGTTGGGAATCTTGTAAAGAATATTTTTAGTTATTATCAATTTTTTCATTAACTCATTTTTTTCACCCTTTAAAATCCACATAATTGAACGTTTCGTGCCGCTTATCTGTTAATAAAAAAAGCCGCCATTTTGTATGAACCCCAACTTTATTTTTCTGAATTCCACTTTAATATTTTAAGCCGGATTTTTTAAATAAAAACCAAGGCTATTACGTTGTATTAGTCGGTGGGAGTTGGGGAGATCATACTCAAAGTTTGTTTTGGACCTTGGGAGTCCATTTTGACCATTTTTATCGATATGTTTTTGGCGTTTTCCTCGGGTCAGTTTCAACTAAAAAAGTTCAAATTTGAGTCCACTTGGTGGCCAGAGTGGAGATGACCTTGTATCAAATTTCGGATAAGTCACTTTTTTTAAAAGGGTGGGGAGGGGTGAAAAAAGCAAAAACGGCTAAAACATAACCAATCGATGGAGCATCGATGTTCAACATATCCAAAAATCAGAGTCCTAAGTCATTTAGGAGAGGAGGCCTTCCCATTATTTGACCTTGAAAATTTTCATATCATTGCTGCAGCCCCCCCCCCAAATTGACCTAGGCGGTCGTGCTTCGTCATGTACATGTAGTGGGTGCCTGAATAGTACTTTTTGGAGGTATTGACTTTTCACCTCATCCCTACCTCTTTTCAGCCTCAAAAAACTTGATTTTTGAGTCTCTTTTAACGGGAATCTTACTTCATGTAGAACAATTAGAAAAATGGTTCTTTGTAGTGGTACTGTAGTGTTACGTTCATGAAAAACCCGTTTATTTTTTTGTTTTTTTTTTTTAAGAAAAGGTGTCTCGCGGAATAAGTGAATAGGGGAGGGGCGGGGTTGCAAATCTCTTCTACGCGGGCTCCTCGAACGATATTTTCACGCTTTGTTATTTTATTCACGTTAAAATCTTCTTGAAACGGAATAAATTACTTGTAAAAATATCGAAAAATTATCTTACATCATTTCCTGCGCATCTACCCTCCCTCCCCCTTGGGTAAAATTTTCCTTAATAAATATGGAAAAAAGGTATCGCAGATGGGTGCCAAATTAAACGCGTTTACTCTGGTTAATTTGCGTTGAAAGTAATGACTTGTTAAACGGCGTGTATTCGTTTTAAGTAAATTTATGGTCAATACCGCGAACCGGTTTTTGGTGGCGAAATTTCGCATTTACGAGTACCCATTATCGCATAAATCATCCGAGCCGACCGAACGTATCCGATGATTGACGCGTTTCCTCGAGGAGGATTTTTTTACACGAAATAGTATTCTTTTGTGTTGCGAATAGTTGGAAAAAATGACATTTTCGTGTTATGGAATTAAATTTTATTATTTCATCGCAACGCGTAACCGGTTTTTTAATATTTCTTGTTACGAAATTGTCGAACAGAAATGTCTTGAAATCTTATATTGATCCGGGCGTATAATGCTGTGCCTTGGGGCTTCGCCAGAGCACGCATTTTGGTAGCGATTCGTGACTGAAAAGTTAATGGTACCGGACAAAGTTGCATACACGTGTTCTGTTGTTTGGTATTTTAAAGGTAAATTATATCGTGTGAAATTTTTATTTGTCAACGTCCCGAGGTGAAATTTGTTCGAATTGTTTGACTCTTTTGACGTGCATTGTCATGGGAGGTTTTTTTCCCTTTTGGGATATACCGGTTTGTGTGTAGTTTCGAAATGATCTATGTTGGAGGTATTATCACGTGTTATTAATGATTCCGCCGGCTAATCGAGCATGCGAAGGTAATTTCTGAAGCGGTTTCAGGGGCATAGAGATTGCCGAGCGTATTCGATTTTTTTGGGTTATTTTGACAAATTGATGGTCATGGGTGAGAAATACCGGAGCTGGAGAAATTCCAGACTTTTATGCCATCTGAGTACCAAGTCCAACGAAGATGTGTTACTAACCACGTAGATTTACCGAGACACGAAGCGTGTAAATTTTATAATTATCGAGTAACCATGCAGAGCGATTAAATTTGCGTGTTCGAGTTGTACATCAACCGGTGTACAACGATGCGTGAAAATTAGACCATTTATGTTCCACTTTTCACGTCGCTATTTTCATTTCAATTCGTTTATAGGTTATCTAAACAAGAGATTTTTCATATCACTTTACTAATTACTGTTTTTTTTTTCAAATAAGTTGAGTGGTAATTAATTGTATTGTTGTAGCGTGATTTCCCTCGGGGATTTCTTCATAAATTAATTAAAATAGATGTAAAAGGTTGTTCGGAGGGTGATTCATCTTTATTTTTTTTAATGGAAATGATTAAAATTAATATGCAAGAAAGTTTCACCGAATTGGACGCGAGCCCCTTTTTAGTTTGGATTCTGTTTTTCTGATAATTTATTATTTTAACGAATTGAACCACCTCTGATTAACTTTTTTCAAGTCATTGGACGTGTACCACTTTTTTGCTGGAACGCTCATAAAATTACTTTTTTTTAACATTAATTTCTTAAAATTCTTTTACAATATTATGCGACACTTTACTCGATTTTTTTAAATTTTTAATCATTTTATCCTTTGATTAATTAAAATAGTTTTAATTATTACTAAAAAAAAACCAGTTGTTTTTATATTCAGATAAATGATTACATTTGCATATTTTCTAAAGGTTCGTTTAATAAAAAGAGGGAGAGGGATGAGGGGATTTTTTTCATTTGAACGTGGATCAATTTCATTCATATCATGAAACTTTTTTACTGGAAGAAACCAATTATAGAAATTCATTTAATTAATGTAGTTTTTTTTTAGCATACTCCTGCATGTTGAGATATTTTATGGTTTAAAAATGTATTCAAATGAAGGCAATAATTCAAATTAAGTTTATTTATAATTTAAATTTTAACGAGCCAAGTTGTTTGAATTTTTTTATTAATTTCAATTACTTTTTCAAAGTGGTTACTTCGGATCGAACAACGATTTACCGCTTTTTACGAAATATGTATTTTTATTCAGTGATAAAAAAAATGCAATAATTGCATAAAAATGCATTTAAAATGCAAAAAAATGCAGTTACGAAGGATCTGAATATGCATAGATGTAGTATCCATAGTCAGACTTCTGGTTTGGCATTTATCGAGATGTTTCTCAGATGGATCTAATCGCAAATTTTTTATTCTTCCCTTTCCCTCCCCCTCCTACGATTGTGTTGATACCACAATTTTTTAACAGGAAATATTTCTGTTTTTTTTTCCAATTGCGATATCAAAATTCGGAAAAATCCAAAACTAAAACATGATAGGAATGTTGTAAAACGAAGGGATACAAATTTTTTGTCTTCCCCTCTCCCTTCTCCACAATCCGTGTTGATATCGCGATTTTTTTATGGAAAATATTTGTACTTTCTTTTAAACTGCGATATTACGATTAAGAAAAATTGAAAATTGAGTTATAAAGAAAAATTCTGTACAAAGAGTCACATATTTTTTATTCTTTTCTCCCTCTCTCCCCTCCCGGTGTTGATGTTACGATTTTTAAAATTGAAAGCGTTTGTTTTTTTGTCAACTGCGATGTTGAAGTTCAGAAAAATCAAAAACTGAAATGTAAAAAAAAATTCAGAATAAATAAGAATTCAAATTTTCCCCCCTCTCCCTTCCTCTTTTTGTTTTTTTTTCAATTGTGATATTACAACTCAGAAAAATCAAAAACTGAAGTATGAAAAAATTATTTGAACGAAGTGAAGACAGAAATTATTACATTTTTATCTCAAAAACATGCAATTTTGCATTGGAAATTTTTTTTGTATAATTTGCTGTAAAATTGTTGAAAAAGCTATAAAAAATTGCTCGGCGAAGGGAAGCTGCGACTCATCCTCCTTACTCCTCCTTCTGCACGAATATTTTTCCAATATTTACGAGTGTGCATCGCATCGGTAACATGCTACTTTGAATTAATTTCTCAGGCGAACATGCTTTATTTACGATATTTTAGCAAAATTTTGGAGAAAAGGGATTAAATGAGAAAAAATCTCTCACGTGCAACAAGGGCTAATAATTTTTCAGTATATTATCTAATCTTTGAAATATATTTTTCGCGAAGCAGGGTTTCCGAGTACTTGAAAAAAATCCATATATGAGCTCGCAGGCAATTGCCAAAGCTCGCAGGACATTTTCGGGGCCCTTGATCCAAAATGAAGCATCCATCGACAAGCTCGTGACGTAAAAGCGAAACGAAACATCCAAACGAGCTGTTGATTTCCACGATAGTTTGAAATTTCCGTAACAATGATACGTAGTACATCCACATAATATACGAAACGTAGAAAAATACATGGAAACCGGTTAACGGGCGGTTCGGTATACTATACGGACGAGAAGAATGTTATAAACATTGTTTTTCTACGTCCCATATATATAGGTATACGATTGAGTAAAAAGATGACTCTGTATATGGAACCTGGAACGTTCATCCACGATTCACAAACCCCCGTCGGAACCAGTTAATGACCCTTTCAGTTCTTCGGCCTTTATATTATGTTTGGTAACGGTGTACGTGTGTATTGGTGTGTTAGCGCGTATTCCCATTATAGAATGGACGTCGTCATCGTGTACCTGTTCTTTTTATACAGGACACATATTTCTAATATGTAAACTTACGAAGCTTCTGGTCTTTGTGATTTATTTTTTTGTAAATAATAGATTATTACGCTTGTCATGCGTGAAGGATAATTTTCACGTGAAAAAAACTAATAACGTCCACTATGGAGATTAACGCCGCCGTGCTGTGACGCGTTTTGTGCGTGCTAAGTTTGCGTCGAATAATAGCGTCTTAGATGAATGCGTTTTTTCATTAAATTTTTCACTATTTTTTTCCACCGCGAGATGGCTTTTTTAATTATTTATCGATGATGGGGTGTTAAAGGGGTCGTAGCGTGAAGTTGACGCGGTGTTGAGGCTGCGCAGGATATGATCTGTGATGTAGATTGTCGTTGTGTTGTTTCGTTGGATGATATTCTTCAAATACTGATCAGTGATGTTTTGCTAACGTGTGTTTTACTCGCGGTATCGAAGATGACTTGGAATATTAGTGGTTTTATTGACTAAAATATTCGCTTAATTTAGTATTTATTCGTATATTTTAATTAATTTGCGTTATTTCATTTGTATGTTGTTGTATTTACTACATCAAATGCAAAAACACAACGTTATAGTTTACTACTCGCATATGAAGTATTGCACAAGACAAATATATACGTCAAGTTGCCATCTGTAGCAGCATTATCAGTTTATCAATGACTGTTGGTGGGACTCTGTCAAGTAAAGTGTCTGAAATCTGGTGGTAATTGATGGAACTAATGAGGAGGTACCGATGAGATGTCGATCAGTGTAATCATACGAATGTTGCTGCAGAATTTTCATAATTTATAGGCAATTTTTGAATTAAAATACAGAATTTAAATATGTGACTCCTAGAGGGTTATTATTTACCCTAAATCTATATACCAATTGATGTTTTCGTGAGATTAATCAAAATGTGTCAATAACAAGGAAAAAATAAGTTCAAAATTTGATTCTACATATTCTTCATCTCAAAAACAACATTATTTCCGCTTTCGTATTGATTTGAAGCTCGTAAAAATCGAAATCACTTTCTAACAAGAGGCGTTTATTTATAGATATTTTAATTTCTTCTCCGATTAACGTTTTCCATGTTTGGCAGACTCGAAAAAATGACAAATATAACCTCTCTATTAATTTCGATGTCGTAATCGAAGATTCACCTACCGCGGTAGCACTCGGAATGAAAATCCTATCTCGGCGCGTAATTATTACCATTAATAAAACAAAACCCACAGTTTCACTTGAAATTCGATCCACCGAGTCGTACAGACTCGACGAAGTTAAAACTGGAAATACGCGATAATTCTAAATTTAGCTAATCGACATTTACGACAGGCTTTGATATACGACCAAGTGGCCGTACAAAATGCAGACGCGTAAATCAACGCGAGATTCGCATACGTCGAAATTTGAAAACATTTATGAATCAACATATCGCAAAATACATGAAAAAATACCCATCGAAGCAACGGCGTTCGCATCATTGGCAGGTACTTGGAAGCCGCACACGCGGACATGTATAATTAACAAGCATGAGAACGGTAATTACCTCCGAACAAAGTACGCTTTCGCGTCGAATCGCCAACAAGAGCCGCTCGCGGATCAATCAAATGCTGATAATTGCTTCTGTATGTGTAAGTTGAAATTTAAGAAAACGCGAACCTTTCGAGTATGCTATTAAACCTCGAGATAATAGTTTTTTCTCTATTTCAGCGACGTCCCGAAGACTTCGGGCGAGCCTCGTTATTTAAATAATTTCTCGTGATGGATTACGCGCCTGTGTGTGCGTGTGCACGTGTTTACAACGCGGCTTTAGGCACATGGTAATTAGAGTGTTGATGCTGGAGGTATTTTCGTACTCGGTTATCTCGCGCAGCCTCGGCCAACCCCCCTTTGCGTAGAGCCGCCAGCGTCACCGTGTCAATTCAAAAGGTCAATAGTCGATTAATCGAATTCGTTCAAGTAATTAATTTTTTCCTCCTCGCGCATTTAGCATCATTAACATCGACGTAATTGTGTTTTCATCCCCGGAGTTTTATCTAGGTTAGTTTGGGATGTGAGCTGGCTCAGTGCAAACTAACAACGTGATCATCCGTTATTCGTTGTTTTGGAAAAAGTTATATTTTTTCATTGATTGAGAAGAATCACTTAAATTCTGTAATTTTAGATTTTTATCGAAAGCTAATGTCCTCAATGCAATTTATTAATTTGTTATTTAACGACGATTTTCCTTCAACCTCTAAACGATGGAGGGGAGAGGGGAAAAAAACTATTTTTTTAATTTTCATACCGAGTAACCGACTGTTTGTGCGCCCCCCCCCCGAAAATGAATAACTTTTTATTTGTTTTTATTATGAAAATGGCGGCAATGGCTTAAACAACGTTAAATTGGACATCATTTTCTTCAATAAAAAAATCAATCTCGTTTTTACCAGAAAAAAGTAATTTATTTCCCGGTGTGCGCGCGCGTGTGTGTGTGTGGGGGGGGGAGGGGGCGTTTTAAAGTGATTTGATAGAAAACTAATCTCGTTAAAAAAAGTAATTTATTTCTAGGGGAGCTGATATTTTACCTTCTTGAAAATTTTTTTGAATTTCTTGTTTTTTTTTCAAAATTAAACTTGTAAATGGTCGATCTACTGAATTGGAGTAGAGTAATGATTACGGGAGTGAGAAGGAGTTGGACCATCAACACTATCCTCCTCCCCCCCTCCCCAAACGTTGATTTACACGATCACTCATGACATTTCAGGACGATGGAATTCAAATGTATAATTTTGAAGTTTTTAATCATCTTTAACGTTTTTTTTTTTCAAAAAAGGCTCAAGAAACCCCTTAAAGAAGCTAATTTGTTTTTTCCAAAATCATATCTTATTTTTTGTTGGAAAGTGCGAAAAAAAATTTCACGTTGGAAAATGCATTTAAGAAGCTGAAATTGTTCACGTTTTTTTCAAAAAATCCATCTTCTGTTTTTTCAACGCCAATTTGGTTACTTAGAATAAAGAAGTGTCGAAGAAGATTTATTTAATGAAAAATTGAATAAAAAGGTTCAGAAGTCCAAAGTAGTCAACAATTTGTGGTAATTTTTCAAAAATTCTCGACAAAAAAAAATTCGAGGTTCGAAATTCCAATTTTTAATCGAAGACTTTTAATTGTCTTCAATTTTTTGCTGAAAATAGTAAACTTAAATTTTCAAAAAATCTTCAAAAAAACTAAAAATCTTCTGGAAAAGATGACTCAGTTCTAAATTATCTCATTTTTTGTAGAAAAATAATTAAAAAATTCGTTCCGGAAGTTCAATGTTTTTTTTTTTGGAAAATTTGTTTCATTTAATGAAAATTTGAATAAATGGTTTCAGAAGTCCGGAATAACAAAAATTCTCAATTTTTGGTAACTTTTCGAAAATTTAAAAAGAAATGTCAAAAATTTTCAATATTTGGCCGTTTTTTTTTAAATTAGTTGGTAAAAAAAAATTACTTCCAAAATTTCAATTTTTAGCTAAAAAATGGTAATTTTGGCCACTTTTTTAAAATTTTCGAAAAATTACCAAAAATTTAAAAAAAAAACCTCCGGAATTCTAACGACGATTGCTATTTAAAAAAAATTTAATCAAAACGTTGGTCGCTGAAATTTTTTTTAATTTGAAATTTAACTGATGAAATTTCTTACGTATTTTTTCCAAAAATCTCAATTTTTTCTTCCATTGCGAGCTGACCAGCTCAAGGAGTAATTCAACATTCATGTTGAAAAACAGTCGAACCGAAAATTCCCGAAGTACGAGTAATTTAGCTTCATTTTTTTAATGCTCTTAAGTTGCAATTATTTTAGAAATGCAACTCTTTTTACCCCTCCCTCTTCACCCAATCAATCATCGCGTAATTTTCGGAATCGATGGTTTCCGATGAATATGCAAATTCCGATAAATACGGATCTCTGTCGCGTTGTTTATGCAATTGTAACCTCATTTTTCGAATACCCGATACTGATTTGTTTACGCTGATCCGTTCTTCTGTCCGAGTCGAGGTGAAACGATCATTTGGTTCCAACAAACGGAGATGAATCAGTTGAAAAATTCGTACGATGAACATGAAAAACAAATCAATCTGAAGGCTATTCCTGGAATGGTACCATTTGGTCGCGGACTGGTCTTACACCAGCCCTTGTGATCGTATACTAGGTCATTAATCGGCGCCTCGGGGCTAGGTGACGAGAGTCGGGGACCAAGTTGGCGATAATTACACGCGGATATTTCCAAAGAGTCTGATTTAAACGTTTGTTAATTATTTACTCGCATTTACCAATGTTTCACGTTGTTTTAAGATTATAATCACCGAGCAATCGAACCAGTACGAAGAACGACCGCCTACCTTGGCGAAATCATATTTTATTCCGGCCTTAACGCACGGTACGTTTCGCTTAATCGAACAAACACGCTTTTTTCGTGTTCTTAACACGTATGTTTTAAGACTCCCAGAGAGTTCTAGGTATATAGCCGATATACCATGGGTTATATTTTTAATTAAAATCTCTCGACCTCTTATCCGTGTAAATCTACTCGGTATTGAAATTTATTGCATCTGGAATTTACAAGTTTAGATTTCTCACGAACTGGATTCCTAACCTAGAATTTAGTCCTATGGCTTTTCCCGCCGCTTCACTCTTTCCACTCCGCCGGCGCTTTTTTCCTATACAAAATAAGTTGTAATCTGGACTGTTTTTTTTTTCAACCATACGCGCTCGTTTGCATCATAACGACCAGTTACGAAGCACGATTGGTCTAAAATACGCCGAAAATTACGCAACTCGCTAATTTCCATCACATTGGGCGACGCTTTTTCAATGGTCATCGCTTGGCACATCCGCGCGGAAGATGAGAAGCCGACCAAATGACATCGTAACAAGTGTAAATTCAAAACGTAGGGTATCGAAGTTCAGGTCACGAAACCTTACGTAATGAGCTTGTGCACGTGGAACGTCATGCTCTCTTATGCTCTATTGCTCGATTATACAAATCCCATATACGAGCTCGTCTGATTACATTATAACGCCGTTAACACGATTTTATATGCATCTCGAATCAAACAAACGTCGAGAAAAATCCGCGAAAAATCTCGAATTTGCGCCAAAAAGAAACCTCTTCTTACCACGTACTCGTGGTATTGTCGTAAAATAAACGACCTAGTATGATAAATTCATAATCATATTACAAGCATTTACCTCACCTTTTTTCATTTTCTACACCGAAACAAATTACTCTAATGGAAGAATCTAGTATAAACAAAGGCGTGTTCGTACATTACATTTTTATATCTTACATTCTTCGCAACGATGACGTCTCGTATCCGATACCCGGCGTATTGAACTTTCTACGCGATATCGCATCTATCGCGAGCTTTACTTCCGAATGTACTTTCTTCATTACATAGAAATTTTCTTAAAAGCTAAAATAAAAGGATGTTGTAAATATCAAGAGAATGTATGACCGAGTTTATGGCCTGGAGAATTTACGCCATTATTATGGTCGCCACTCGAGTGCCATTAAGTGGATCCGTAGACGAAGGAAAATTGATAAGGATGTGTTAATTTTTTTATTTATTGGTCAAGTCCGCCGTATAACGGAGATGCCTTGTGGGAGGTTGTGCAGGGGCGGATGATTGCTTGGAAATTTACCAGAAATTTAGAAATGTCGAAATGAGATATTTTTTCGAATTTTATTCGTCGTTTAAATTGAATTCGGGTGATAAAAATTTATTGAAAGTGATCGTAAAAATAAGTGTAAAATAAACATCGAAAATTTGAAAAAACTGCAGTAAACGAATTAATTAGAAAATATTAGAAAGGAACAAGAGGAGAGGAGGGGAGGTTGAGATAAACATTTCAGCATTAGTTAGCTTCTCAAAATTGTCAAAAAATCAAAACAAATTTGAAAAAATCAAAAGAAAAAATTAACGGCATAAAAAATTGACGTCCAATTCTAAGCAAATTAAAATTATCTAAAAAAAAGTAAAAAAAAGTGATGGTAGAAGTTTTCGGGAATTAAAATATTCTTTGGTACATCCCTACCCCCTGCCCCTGCTTCTTTTAATCCTTATACCTGCTATACAAACGCTTTCGGATCAGTCTTCTACGAAATTTGGCAGATTTTGGTCATCGAAATGCATCGTTTAAATCGAATATATGTTCAAAAATTGATAATTTTTTTTCCTCAAAAATCATCGAAAAAATAAAGCGAATTTTTGCATATATTTCAGTGAATTTTTAATTTTATCTTGTGTCTTGGATACATTATTTCAAAAAAGCTTGAGCCGCGTGTAGTTTCTGTTTCGGGGTTACTTTGATACCGCGAGATTACACTGCCTGTGCTGGAATGGTGTAGGAAGGAGGGGAGAGGATCTTTAATTTTTTTCTCATCAGCGGTATTGAAATTTCGATTAATTAATTTAATTTTTCATTTTAAAAATATTTATAATGCCTTTATTTTCGCTGATTTTTAAGTTGAAAAATTTATTTTAAAAATAAATTAAATTTAGAACTATCAACTTTAATTAATTTATTAAAAATGAAGTTTTATTAAATTTAAAAATAATATAACTTATTTTTTAATTAAAATTTATCATTATAGCGACTTCATTTTATTGCAGAAATACGCAATTTTTTTTTTCATATAATTTGTTGCAGCTGAAATTTTGCTGGGAAATCATGGCTTAAATTCCCCCTTCCCCTCCTCTCTTGTGACAGGTTCTTCGAAACTACTTTGAAAATTCTTCTTTTTTTCGCCTCAAAAAATCTCAGCTCTAATAGTTGGGTGATTTTAAATTTCGTTAAACCCAACTTTCAGAGTAACCCCTGTAGTTTCAAAGTTACCCCGAATAAAAATGACGAAATTGCTATTGAAATGGAATTCAAAGTTTTGCTCAACGTTTTCCGTTATTGAGCCAAATTTTTAAGTAAAATTTGAAAAAATGTCAGAGGGGCAATGGGGGATTTTAATTTCAATCATCAGAAAATGAGGAAGCATGTTGAATAACCAAGAAACCCCGGAGATTGATCGTACATTTTATTCGATTTTGAGTTCGAAGATGAACTTATTAATAATAATTATTCTCATCTGCGTTGATTTGTTTTCCTTAGATTGTTAGATTTGTTACGTTTTCATCGTTTATGAGGAATTTTTTTAAATAAACGTTATAAGTCGCTTCAAATTGACAAGTTCATTTTAAAAAATCCCCCCTCCCCTGGAAAGAATCCAAATACGTCAGGTTAAAAAAAATAAAATGTATCAAATTACCACCTTTTTAAAATTTTTACCCTTCCCCTTCCCCCTCTTCTCAAGATCTCCTCACGTTGCTTCGATCACCTTTCTAGTAAAAAACTACTCTGTTGGTTTTGTTTATTTGTGTGTTTATTAATTGCGTTTATTTCATTTAAAATACGACTCGTATGATTTTTTTCGTTTCAATTAATTTTCTTCAATTGTTACTCGTATATCAAAGTTATTGCACGTTTAATTGTGTTTTTAATTTTACTGAAGTTGTTCGTGGAAGGTATGTGACTCAATTTTTCCAAATAATTCCACTTACCGCAGTCATCTCGACGTAACAATACAATTAATTAAATTGATAAATCATACGAGACGTAATTTTAATAAAATAAAACTTTAGTACACGTAAACAAAATCAACTTTACTGATAAGGATAGAAAAAAATCCAACACCAACGAACCCTTGCCTATTAAACAGACTCGTGTCTTTGCTTCTTCAGCATTGAGAAGATTTAAAATAATCATAAATCAACGAATAATCGAAACTGATTTTTTCCTCTTTTATCCGCCTAAAAATAGACTTAATGGAATCAATCCTACGAGTAATCTCGCTTCCTACTATTTTATACCTACGAAAAAAAAATGAAATCTATAAATTACGTTTACGAAATAGATTAAAACCATTAGAATTTTTAATTACTCTTACCAGAAGCACTTGATCAGCTGTTATCACAGATGCGCTAATTATTTCCCTAATCAGTTGATTGGTTTTGCTGGCGTACTCATTAATGGATGTAATTATACGACTGGACGATTCTCGATTCGCTTTTTATAGCGATAATCAGATAATCGTTAAGGTTAGAAGGGACTTAAATGTGTTTATCACGAGATTATGGGCGTACTCACACATACTCGCCAATGCATATAGAGATCACTTGCGGAATTTTCATCTCATGGTGAAAACGCTAAATTGTGTTTAATTTTCGTACAATGACGTACGTTTTATTCGAATATTCGATTATTCGTACGTCCGCCGAACCAGTTGTCGAGTTGCCATAGTGAAACGATGCGTTATCTTCGAAAAACGTCGAAGCGTGGAGAATTGATAAAACTATAAGAATTTCGAAACTGACGAAAAATGACGCGTTGACATTCTAATTAAAACGACTTAATTTTCCTTCGTGAAATCCGCACGCCGCCGATGAGAGGCGCGAATAAGAAAAAATGAGAAATACCATCGTTATGACCTTGATTCCGGAAATTATTGTATTACGTTTCTCACGAATATGTTGTTATTTTTTCTCCGCTACTACTACGGATATTCTCAAACAATCGAGAGTTTCTCACATATTTGCGCGGAAAACGTGATTCTTTTGTATCGAATGTATCACCGAGAGGTATAAATACGAGGACATGTAAAAAGCACGTAAAAATTGCAATCCCGGGGGAGCTTTCATTGATGAGATGCACCCTTTCGCACTCCATTCATACCCCTGCTTCGCGAACATTTCTACGCATCCGCGCGACCAAGAATTAAGCTACGGTTGTGTTTTTTCAAAAAATCCTTTCTTTTTACTTTCTCAGACATCGTCGAAGGTTACATCGAACACGAGTTTCGTGTAAATACTCGCCGAAAATCTAGAGCACCGTACTCGAGATAACGTGATCGTATATGTGAGATTAAAAATCGCAGCGAAACGAGCTACCGACGTACTTTCGAGCCCATCTCGCGCATTTCTCGACTTCTTACGAGATGCCGAAGACGATACATTGCAAAAATACCATTTACGCAACAGATCGATTAGCTGATTAAGCGCAATCGAATTACGATAAATAGTCCGCCATCGACGTCGACCAAATCTTCGAACATGTGTTCACGACCGCGAGAGAAAGCTGAACTATTTTGGTCATGTAAAGTACCATTGTACAATTGCACATTTAAGGTAAAATTAGAATACCGTCGTTTATAAAAAGGAAATTATCGTCACGGTTTTTTTTTCCAAAAGGATCGTACACGCGGAGATACCGGTAGTGGAAGCGAGCCAAGCTCGTGTATATCAAATACTACGAAAAAAAAAAAGTCCAAACGCCATCGAGATACCCTCTTTAACCCGGTCATCACGTCATCCGGTCGTGTAATTTATACCGATAGAGCAGGTTCATCGATTCCTTCGATAATAATTTTTTCTCTTCGTTATTACGAAAAATAATATTTTAATTCCATCGCGTATATATCGTCGTATGTAATTAGATGTCGAGAACGTGTGCGTGATAAACCAGAAATAAAATTGCGTGATCGAGCCAACCGCATCCAGCTCCAATGGAGGGGATGGTTAAATCGACGTTATTAAATGAGAGTAAACAGTACGAACGCGAAAAAGGTGTAATTTAATTAAATCGTAGTTTGTTGGCCTTTTGTTCTTTATTACGTCGACATATTTACTTCGTATTTCTACCATATTTATTATTTCCTTCGAAATTTTTCAATCTGTAGTCGTAATTGAACGACCGAACATATGGATTTTTTGAAATCGACCTTTTTTTTCACATACCGAACCGATTTATGAAAATAGAATTATTGCGCTATTTCGATTAATTATTTAATTACCGATTATGATTGCTTTTGTGAAATTTTTCCCGCAATAAGGTCATACGATTGTTTATAGCGTTATGCTGTCGAAATCGAGTAATTTATCAAGGTTTATGGAGTTCGTATAAGCGAATCATGTAGCTAATTTTTATTTTATTTTTTTTTCGGGTAAAGCACGATTACGTAAGTGGTAATTTCAAGGGTAATTAAGTCTATTTCGCGGTGTTATATCGTTGATTTTATTTCGTCGAAATTGACGCGATCGATGTTTATTGAAGATTTAATGGTGCATTTATTCGGAAAATATTACGGTCGAAATTCTCGCCGAAGAAATGTCCGACTTGTATGGATTTCGTTCGTATTTGGAAGTTATCCAAAAAATTTCTGAATACAGGAGGTATCAGTTTTGATGATAATTGGTAATTTTTTGATAAAAGAACTCTATCCATGGAAAAATTACTTCTGCTGTTATAGGCGATAAATAATTCACCTCGAAATTCATCATTTTCTGGTAAATTATGTCGTATTTACGATAATTTACCGAGATTACTGATTATTATTGTATTTATGGGTAATTATGGTAGTTACCGCTTGGTTGTTACAATAAATTTGATATCGTTTTCCTGAAATGAATAACGCGAAGAAACCCAATATATTCTATTTACGCGTAAATACTGCGTATTTTACCAAGAATTACCGTAATTACCTTAGATTTAAGAAATAGTTGATTTTTACCGTAATAAGTTGTTAATGACTTTTTAACACCATGATAAATTTCTCATCATTTACCTGAAAAGTAGCACCGTATTATGGGTAATTTACGCGTAAATACCGTAAAATGACGTAAATACGAGTATTTTACTAAGAATTACCGTAATTACCGTAGATTTTGAAAATTGTTGATTTTTATCATAATAAGTTGTTGAAGACTTTTTAACACCATGATAAATTTCTCATCATTTACCTGAAAAGATAACGCGTAATATGCGTAATATACGCGTAAATACTGTAAATAGCGGTAAATACGCGTATTTACCGAGAACTACCGTGATTACCAAAAATTGAAAATAGTTGGTCGATTTTTACGGTAATTGGTCGTAGTTCATTTTTCATACTTCGATGAATTTTGTCGTTATTCAACTAAAATTTGAGACATAATACGTGTTATTTACACATAAACTGTAATTTACGGTAAATACGCGTATTTTACCGAGAATTACCGTTTATCGAAAATTATTAACAGGTGATTGGCTTTCGTTGAGGTTAGATACAGGTACTGATCATTTTACATAATTATTCCGAACCCCTTTCTTCTCTCTGGAGCCATCAAGGTAAATAAGTGCAAAAATTTGTCTACAATTTTTCCTCCTATTTTGTGGCTATACATTTGTATTTCACCGTAATTCAATAAAATTACTAGTAATTACGGTAATTCACTATTATTTACGGTAAATTACCGTAATCACAGGTTATTTTATGGAATTATTTTTTTTGGTTGGTTTTCAAGTTTGTATAAAGATTTAAAAAATTTTTTTCCCGTATTTGCCATGTACTGTAAAATACTGTAAATACGGTAAATTACCCGCCGAAACGGTAATTTATAGGTAATTAACCGTAATTTGACATTATTTCGCGTAATTTGGTAAAATTCTCGATTTTTGTCGCCGATTCTGACAAAATTGCATAATGTTTGACATTTTCGTTTGTCTGCGAATTTAACTCAACAAACGAATTATTTTTTGGTAATTTTCGTTTTTAGTGCATTTTAATCGTTTTTTCGGATCTAATTAGTGTTCTATAAATTATTTAAAACGAAAATTTATCAATTTCGTAGAATTTGAATATCAACATCGAGGTGATTGAGAACTATTCGGATTGTGTTTTGTGCTCCATATCTCTTCAACGTTTTTTTGTTGTTTTTTTTCAATTAAAAAAAATTCCTAGAATTTTTCTCGAATAAAAATAAGAAAAAGCCGTGGATTATAATATTCGAGCTAATCGTAAATACGATAATTTCCTAGTCATTTGCGGGTTCATTCACGGTGCATTATCTCGATTATTCGTTATCGTAAATTTATTCATATCGTCGGTCATGACGAAGTGCAATTCCGATAAAGTTTCACCTTGGTTTGGAAAATCCATTTAAAAAAATTTACGTCTAAGTTGTTCCACGGTTTTTTTTCCTTTTTTATGCTACTCGTACATATTTTTTTTCTTTAGTTATCGTGTCTGGTAGTTGAGAATTCCTCGCTATGTGGTAAAATTAACGGAACCCGTGATCTATCGTAGTGAGAGGAAGAGAGAGAGATGCAAATGTCCGTTTTTAATTGGAAACAGGTTGATGTATAATTTTTTCCGTTATTTGTAATTTTTTTACGCGACGTTTACGTGTTATACCACGCTGAGTATTTGGCGGATTTTTTGCGCCCTTTAATGTGTTTCATTCGTGAACTTGAAAAGCGCGACGCGACGATGATAATGAAAATACGATCGATGAATGGGTCAGCTGTGGATGCACGAAGGTGTATCGAATACGGTGAAAGTCTTTCCTCGAGGGTAATTGTTTTAGACGTGCCGGTGGGCTAGCCGATAACACGGTGTACGAGGTGCACATGTCGCACTTTTCCCATTGACCGCGTACACCGATATTTCGCCACCACAGCCGCGCGACTACCGATGATTCGAAAGTAATATTACATTTTAAAGATGTCGACGCGAATAAAAAAAATGAAAGTACGAGTTGTATTGTGATGAAAAAATTCGCTTAATTTAGATAAATCTTTTTTTCACCGTACGTTTAATTTTTTTGTATTCTCATCGGTGTGACGAGAAGACGAAAGTAACCGGAAATGTTCGTTATAAATCGCCTCGCGTAATCGCATTGCGGATTAAAATTTTTGCGCGGATTATGTCCGCATACGGTTGCGATATTGTTTCGCGACCGTGGTGACTTTGGCAAGACCGGACGGTCATCGGTGATAAATCAGAGAACGTCTAGACGAGCACGAGGCTTATGTTAATTCAGCGATTTTATAAATGTCCTGGCATCGAGTACCGCATTCTCTGAAATCAGCTCGCAAGAGGGGCGTGAAATCGACGTGTAATTGAATTTCAAAAACAAGCGACCTTTTTTTCTTAAAGGTAGAAAAGGGGAACGGCGCGTAGACTAATTTAAATGTCAATTCGTTAACCGATGAGTCGTGGTGTTTGAATAAGGCGAGATCGTTTGTAGAAATCTACAGACGAAAGCTAAAAATAATATTTTTCAAGCGCCTACCGCCAAAGCGAACTGGAATGAATTTCTATTTACTACGCGGTGAAATATGTATTTGATTATGGTGTTGAAACAATACACGACAATGCGACGCGAAACTAGAAAGTAACGTGTACCGGTTAATTGCTGTCAATTATCACGCCTTAACGGTGTGACGTGTTAACTGGCCTTTTAGCTGTCATGGCATTTTTTTCACGTGTTTCGTCGTGTTTCACATCGTTCCGAAGAGTTGTTTTGTACAAATTAGTACACGATGACGGCGAATATGGATTTATTGATGAACTAGTCTCGTGCAGCGTACGGAGAATGCGCGATTTCGACGGTTGGTGAATTGTATAATCATCGAGTGTTGGTTGTATTGTCGAATATTCGTAGTAGTGGTCAATCGAACGAACTAATTAGGTATAATCAGTATAAATACGGATTTACTATTTACATTCGAATTGTCTTCGGGTTTGAGAAATTCGTACGAGTTAGTAGAACCGAAGAGAGACCGAAGTGAGCCCAAGATAAAGTTTCGCCCATTGTAGCTTTTGAAGCAATGTAGTGAAATTATGACAAAATTTAAAAGAATATTACAAAATTATTGATAGAAAAAATATTCCATTTCAAATTTTCAACAACTTTTATTTCAACCCCCTCCCCCTCCCATTCACCCTTAGCTTTACAAAAACGCGCCAATCAAGTTATTTCTATGTGATACTAACAATATCGTGGAATTGTTGAGAAATTTGAGGAGAAACGAAAAAATTATTTTAATAAAAAATGTTCCTCTTTTAATTTGCAATAATTTCTGTTGAGAAAATTTCTTTCTCAAGTAGCCCCCAGTCTCACATCCCCCTCCCCCCTTCATCTGAGTCATTTTATTTGTAATACCAATAACATGGCGAAAATATGGAGAGAAAAAAAAATTTTTTATTCAATTTGCTACAACTTTTGTTTAAAAAATTTTTGTTCTCAAGTCGCCCCAAGATTCGCAAAACGTCCGAACTGAATGATTTTGATGAAAATGTGACAAAGATTGAGGAGATTCGAAAAAATAATTCGAACGAAAAATATTCTTCGTTCAATTTGTATCAACTTTTATTTTGAAATTTTTTTTCTCAAGTCGCCCCAAACCTCACAAAAACACACCAACGTATTTCATCATTTTCAACGCGCGCATGAAATTTTATACGGTTTTTCTGGAGAGAGGAGGGAGGGGGAATAAAAGATTGCATAAAATGCTGGGTTTTTGTGGGTAGCTGACTCTGCGTTCTGCAAAATATTCTTAAAACAATTCATGGGTCAAATTTGCATATTTGCATCTATCTTACTCATCTTACCTTCTCCCTAATAATTTTTTTTTACTCTTAGAAATTTGGAATTTTTTGCAAAAAATTGGAAATCGAAATACAAAAATGAAAATGAATTTTTGATATTTCAACCCTCTCTCAAGTCTTAATGAATTTCACCTCGTCACCCCGTAAAAAACCCACGAATCCCCGTCGAGAGTGAAACGATCTCGGGAAAAAATTCCGACAATTTCAACGTTCTAGTAAAACGTGTTAACCGGTTGTACGCAATTTTTCAAGGTAAATGTAGGTAACGGCTGAAATATTTTCGCAAACCGGTCATCAGCAGGTTGCACGTACGAAAAAACTACACGTGTCACTAAGTTGGCGATGGTAGATGAACTTGAAATATTGGCGAATTGGTAATATGAATGAGATCGAAGAAGGCGATAAGGTCACTAGAACCGACACCGTTAGCGTGTATTTTGCGGTATTCGCTGCTACATCAGTCGAATTACATTCACGTAGTTGCGGTTTCTTCCCCGTTCGCCTGCGATGACTGGCCGCTGTTTGGCGACAGTAGCCATCCGACGGTAGGATTAGGAGTTCTGCAACGCTGATTTTGCTAGCTGACCGCTACGATGTTACGGGAATTTTGTACGTGATACGCGAAAGTGGGCGTTTGCGTATTACGCGATGAAAAATTGCATTTTTGGGCGATATCGGCTTATCAAGGTTTTCATTCGAACGATTCGACGCGCGGATCTGCGGATGGCGAAGAAAGAGGGTGATATTTACCGAAAGGCTTAACGCGGCGGTGTTATTTCGCAATACAAATAAACCATTATTGACCTCTGCGGCGCATTCCGCGTTCGGTGTACATATTTACATCTGTAATTGACTGTAGCGAGATCGTACGCAATTAATTAAATCGACCGGTGTATCCGTCCAGTGTATGTGATTATAGGAGGAAAAAAATACATCTACACACGTACACATTGAAAGACGTTATTGCAGCGTCGTATTTATAATCGAACGTTACCAGATGCTTGAGGTTGCACATTTATATTCCGGCTCATTAATCATGAAACACCTTACAAGTTATCATTCGATATACAGTAAGTCTCGATTAATTACCACATCGATTGTTCAACGTCGTAAAGGTCATTAGGTCGTAATTACATTCGACCAAGGTGGTCGTACACACAGACCCCTCGGACCCTTAGCCCAAACAGGTTTCTATACATTTTGATTGAACAGAACACATCCATTGCTAATAACTGATTAATAGGTAAAGGTTGCCATGTGGTTTTGCAATTAGATCTCGATCGTGCTTAGGATGCTACTCGCGCGCTGGCATAGTTTTCACAATAAACACGCCGTACAAACGGGAGTAATTTCATCTTCGCACGTTATAAAAAGAAGAAGAAGAAAAAGGCAGGAAAATGCGTGCGTTAAATGTTTCGCTACCATTTCAGAAGGGGTTTTTTCGCGGTACCCGGTAGCGATATTAACACAGTTTAACATCACGCAGATATTACCCGCGCAAAAACGTGTCACGCCAATAAAACAATACACACGCAAATGTATTCTTTTTTCACCTTTTCACTCTTTTGCCGATATACGTCTTATCTCTCTCGGACTCTCTTCAGCTCTCTAGAACTTTATAAAACGTCGAGTAATCCGATACCTGTATAATTAGTTCGACTTCCATGCATAAAGCCACGTCTGCGAGTTTTCAAATTCAACGCGTAAATACGTAGATGACTCTTTGCTGTATCACACTTTATTTACCTCGAATGTCGTGGATCGCGTATTTAGCGCGATTACTCAGCGAAGGTGTTAGCGTTGCGAAATTCACCTACGTGAATGGGATTAATTACGAGGGAAACGTTGACGTAAGATGATCGTAAAAATTTCAAAAATTGATTTCTTGGGGTGAAGGTGGACAAAATTAATATAAAAAATACCCCCACAATTCGGGTGATTACTTTTTCCTCTCGAAACGAGTTATATGTCGTATATTCAGGTTCAACGAAAAATATTGATGATAATTGATTGTCGCGGTGACGTGTCATGATCTAAAGTGACATATGATCATGTCATCATATTATGTCGTGTGACATGATATGATGACAAATCATTGTTATGGTGACATGGCATGCTTGTGAGTGACATGTGACGTCAATGACGTCATCTCATGGACGTCATTGTCGTGGAGTGACATGTCACACTGTGTTGCGGAACGACACGCAAGCTATTTTTGTTCAAGCTTTCGCCTACGGTTGCGCGGATTTTTTTGACCCATTTCACTCTACTTGAAGTGAAATACAAAGTGTAGTCATTTTTCTGGGGTAAAATTGGAAAAAAACGTTGAAAAAAATTAATTTTATTAATAGATTTTGAAAATGAATGAAATGAAATTTTTTCAATTTTTTGTTCCATTTCACCCGAGAAAGTGTTTTTCAACTTTCTAATCACTTTAAATGAGGTGAAATGAGACACAAATTCTGAAAATTTTTTATTTATTTTGAATTTAAGTTTAGATGGGGTAAAACTGAACAGAAAAATCTGAAAAAATTCTTTTTTCACTATGTACTTACTTTTTTACTTTTATTTTTAAAAGTAAAGATATTTAAAAAAAAATAAAATTTTTATAAATTTGCTGTCCAATTTCACCCCAGAAAATCTCGTTTTTTCAATGTATTGGAACATGTTTAAATTGAGGTTTGTTATGGAACATTTTTCAATAAGAAGGGTAGATCTCGTTCACTTTAATGATTTGCAGCCGCTCGTTTCAGTATCATTATTTTTTTGAACATTTGAACTTACTTGAACTTCAATTTTTTCACCCAGTATTCTATTTTCTTCAAAAATTAAAATAAATTCACGTTTTCACCAGAAAAAATGTTTCATTATTTATCAGATACCTTTCAGCTTCCAGTCAATTCAAATTTCAGAGTGAGAAATAAAACTGAAAGAAAATATAAGAAATTTTTAATACATTTATTTAAATTGTCATTTTCAAACTTTGATTGTTCAAAAAAAAAATAGAATTTTAAAGGAAAAACATTAAAAGTAACACACACATGAAAAAAACTTTGGAAAAAATTAACCATTTCAGAAAAAATAGAAAAAAAATTGATAAAAAAAAACTTTGGAAAATTAGGTTAGCACCTATCATACATACTAATAACTAATAACTTAAGTAATATCATAAAAATAATTACTTTTTTTTTCTTACAATTAAACAACAAAAATTTAGTTTTTTGTAGTAATATTACAAAATAAACTTATTGAATATGGTTACTACTAGAGATCATCGGAATCAGATAAGAACCATGAACATTCATTTTTTTCCAAGTTCCTAATTCAGTTTATTCAAAGAATCATTCGTTCGTTCACTAATTTTCCAACATGTGAGTCAATATAAAAAACCTCGTTAAAATGAAGTTCAGAGCGTACAAAATGGCTGCCTTTTTGATTAAACGGTGAACGAAGTTTCATAATATGGTTTTTGAGGGGGAGGAGGGGAGTGATGGAGTAACGCAAAAATTGATAATAGATAACACGTTCCTTGTGAAATTTCCTATATATCAAGTTATTTTCATTCATATCAACGCCACGGTCAAAATTCCTCAAGGCGTTCTTTTGAGGTTTGGGGGCATCTCGAGGGAAAAATGATTGAAACAAGTTATTGGAAATTGAATGAGGAGCATTTTTTGTTAAAATATTTTTTTTATAGCGCTTAAAATTTCACCATAATTTTACCACATCATGCCATAGACGAAATTCTCCATTCAAGGCATTTTCGTGGGGCTTGGGGCAAATTGAGTGAGAAATTTTTGAAACAAAGGTTGCTGGAAATTGAATAAAGACCATTTTTCATTCAAATAATTCGATCCAAATCATAATTAATCATTACTTAGAAGCCCATCGCGAAAATTCGAAAGCTCGCTATCAACCGCAAAACCTCTCGAGAATTTCTCAAGCTCGCAGGCGATCTCGGTGGTATTTCGTTGGTACAACGACAATGAAAAAGTACCAGAAACACGACGAGTACGCGAGCCCAATCCATCATGATTTTTTTGGCGCACGTGTCAGAGATCACTCTACAAAGCAAGTTCAAAGCCAGCAGCACCGATCAACCCGAATTTCACTGATTCTATCCCAAGTCGGTCAACTCTCACACTCTGGCCGCAACGTCATCCGTCAATAAAATCGGGCGTCCATTGAACGCGCACCCACCACGATAAAAAAAAACGCAACGAGAAGACATACACGTTGATTTTATACGTTTCGACGATTTAATGACACGTTTATTCGCACAATTAACTTTTTCAATAGCTATTGAATTTATAGCAGACATACTTTTAAGTAGGCTGGATACGCGCGGCCCATTCGAGCTACATCCAAATCCGCATCTTGTCGTTGGCCATTGTTTTTCTAATATGCGTATGATTTTCTGTGAATTGAACGTCGAACTAGGGACTAGAACCACCTTCTTTTATAACAAATACACCAAATCGTGTAACCTTAGCTGGCAGACATATTACACCACACGCATATTATACATTGTTTCAATACGCCGACCAATTCGTATTGTTGGATTTGGGATGCCAAAGCCTCCGCGTGTTCCTCGGGCGTCTACGTCGTATTAACCGGTATAGGTGGTTAGTTGGTTACATCAATCTAGACCAACGATTACGTTGCGCCAAACGTTACAGGGAGAAGAAATGGGAAAAAATGTCTCAAGGGAGTATCACGCAGACACGGCGTTCCGATACAACAATGCCGAATAAGTGTGTCTGCGAAGTGTAGAAATATTGATTGTTTATTCCAACTGGTACTAATGCCAGTTGGAATTTCTTTTGGAATAATAATTAACCATACAGACAGCTATTTCTATAATGTGTTACTTTTAACTGTTAAAACCATCGCGGTACATCCGCCATAACACAATTATCATTTATTGTCCGTCTCTTTTTATTTCGCTCCGTGCGTATATTCGTTTTGAATTTTAAATTCGACATTGGTACGCGAAGAAGCCGACAAAGTGTGCGGTCGGTGCCAAGTTCGTCGTCGGACTCCCTTCGTCGCGATGCCATTTTCACATGCACATACCACCGGACAAGTGACAACTTTTTTTATGCCGTTTGCTATGCAAGCGATAGTATTCGGGTTATTTGCGTCGTGTCTTCGATGCTCAATAGAAATATCTTACGTGTTGAATATATAAATACATCGTAGCTTGATTGTTTTTCAAACGAAAGGGCAAAAGACATGGATAATTTTGGAATTACTATAAAAAGAAATGTGGCAAATTTTGTCGGTAATGACTAAAATGCTGCTTTTACTAAAAATGCATATTTTTGAATATGTATTTTTTTCTGTTTTCACAATTACCTCACAAAATTTTTAAAGATTACGCATAGTTTTGACCGGGGGGTGGTGGTGGAGTATTCCGGATTTGTTGCCCTCGAAATCTTCTGATGCTCACCCCCACCTCAACCTTACATCATAGATAACGATTTGTTATTTTCCAAAAACTCCGCTCAATTTATCTTCCATCTTTGGAAAATCGTTTAAATCACGATACATTTGCTTAAAATTAAATAAATGTTGTAAAAATGGCTCAAATTTGATGAAAAATTCTCAAAAATTGTCAGAATATCGAGAAAATTGATTAAAAGTGATCAAAGTTGTTAATGTTGCTCGGTATTTGTTGAGAATTGCATAAAAGTTGTACAAAGCGATTAAATTCATGAGAAGTGTGCTTAAAATTGCACAAAAATTATCGTAATGGTGATAAAATAATTTAAAATAAATCAAAATTGGTTTAAAACCCCCTCAGGATTCTGCAAAATTGTCAAAACGATGTAAAAATTGTTCAATATTAGATCGAAATTGCACAAAAGTCGTGCGAAACGACTGAAGTGATGAAAAATTTGTTTAAAACTTCGAAATAACGTCAAGACGTTGTTAAAGTAGTTTTGAACCTATCAAAATTGCTTTAAAATTGCTTAAAAATGCACAAAATAATCAAAAAGTAAAAATAGCTTGAAGTTGTTCAATATTTGCTCAGATTTGAATAAAAAATTGTTAAAATGTTGTAAAAATTGTTTTAAAAAGTTATAATTGCATAAAAACTGTTGAAGTGTTGTTAAAATAGTTTAAAATCTATCAAAATTTGTTAAAAAATTGCATAAAACTGCTCTAAATTGTCACAATGTAGTTAAAATTTATTAAAATGGTTTTAAAATGTTCAATGTCTGCACAAAATTAAATAAAAATTGCTAAAATATTCAAATTCATTATTATTGATTAGAAATGTTCAATGTTTATTCCAAAATGCACAAAACCTGTTAAAATGTTGTTAAAATAGCTTCAAATGGATCAATACCCGTTTAAAATTGCATAAAAATGCTTAAAGCTGTGAAAATGTTGATAAATTGATAAAAAATGTTCAATATTTGCTCAAAATTGCACAAAAACCGTTAAAATGTTGTTAAAATAGTTTAAAATTGATCAAAATTTGTTTAAAATTGCATAAAAGTGTACAAAACTGTCAAAATGTTAGAATTGTTTTATTTTGATCGATTCAAAGCTGTTTTAACAACGTTTCAACACCTTTTTATACAATTTTGAGCAAATATTGAACATTTTTTATCAATTTTAATGAATTTTTTTATGCAATTTCAGTTTTAAACGATTTTCGATCAACTTCAAGCTATTTTAAAATTTTAGAAGTTTTCTAAAATTTTGGTCCAATACTGAAGATTTTAATCAATTTTAACAATATTTCGACAATTTTGTGTGTTTTTAAGCAATTTTAAGCAGTTTTAAACAAATTTTGATGAATTCGAAACAATTTGAATAACATTTTAGCTGGTTTATATGCGATTTTGAGCAAATATTGAACATTTTTTATCAATTTTAATGAATTTTAACATTTTGACAATTTTATGTATTTTATGCAATTTCAGTTTTAAACGATTTTCGATCAACTTCAAGCTATTTTAAAATTTTAGAAGTTTTCTAAAATTTTGGTCCAATATTGAAGATTTTAATCAATTTTAACAATATTTCGACAATTTTGTGTGTTTTTAAGCAATTTTAAGCGGTTTTAAACAAATTTTGATGAATTTTAAACACATTTTAGCAGGTTTTATGGAATTTCGAGCAAATGTTGAACAATTTAGGCGACTTCAAACAAATTTTGATGAGTTCGTGTTTTCTGAAATTTTAACCAAATTTTACATGTATTTAATCATTTTGCACAACTTTTGTTCAATTTTGAGCAGATATGCTAGAGTATTAAAGGCATTTGTGGGAAGAAATTCTCAAAGAGCTGCAAAATTCTACCGTTAATTTTGTAAAAAAAAAAAAGCAGATTGAAAAGAGCGAAAGAAAGTAGGATTTAGCTGACGTTTTCTTTGGAAGCTTTTTTATCACGCGAGATTCTGGTAATATGAAGTTTTTTATCACTTCCCCCTGTCCCAAAATTAATTGCAGCCAGGCTCACTCTTGAAGAAATTTCCTCCATTTTCTCGACATCCGGTAGGAAGTATTTTCGAAATAATTCCAATACGTTGAAATCATATACGAGATAAAATATTCCGATCAACGGTCGCGAAAATCGTGTAAAATCCTTAAATGAAAATCACGCCGAGTTATCTCGCATTATACACGGACGCCGTATGTAGCTGAACATGTCCATAATTGTTGGTTGTATATGATGTAACTAGTTTCCGTTTTCTAATGTCATATAGCTCTAGTTAATTGTGCATTGGTCGTTAACGTGTGTCCGATTTGTTTTTCCGCCTCGTACAAGTGCAAGCCTACATAAATTAACACTCGCGTATGACCCGTCGTGAACTTTTTAAACGTTACGCGTTCACTTCCTACTGAGGTTTTTTTTTCTCTCGGTGTTATTTCCTTAGGAATACCTTTATCTGCATACCTATCGAGCCTTTCTAGTATTAATTTGGTTTTTTTTGTTGGGCAGGCTACGCGGAAAGTGGCGAAATGCGGATACCTGTTCGTCGCACCCGGATGGGATTTCACGAATCCGATCAATCGGACAAAGGTAAGATTGGCTAATTGAAGAATGGTAAAAACGGTAGCGTAGCGCGAATCCAAGGGGATTCGGCCATGTTTAATACTCGGATGCGACTCCGGATGATATATGCAGCGAATACTTGGCGGCGCGGTGATTTGTATTTATGTCGATATGTATATACGTAGTCGAAGATCCGTTATATGTTGTAATTACGCGATTCTCGTTTGTATCGGGCGCGTCATGACACTTCCTGCTTTTATTTTTTTTACCCGTCGTAAAGTTGTGTTAGACGAGAAAATGCTTAGGCGTGTCGTGCTTTTTTTCCAAGCTTTACACATCTACGAGCCTTATCTACCTGTTCGCCGATTTGGAAACTGCATCGATTCGGTGATCCTTTGCGGTAGAATTTCGCGCCGATTCGATGAACAGGAAGGTGAAATAAAGAGGTTGTCGTGCGTAGATTTATTGAAACATGTGTCAAGGAGAGAATGTACGCGTAAAATACAAAGTGTATATTTTTTACGTAGGTAGTGCCATACCTGTTTTTTTTTTCATACGCCGCGTAAAATGAGGTTAAAACTTTGAGCCGAGACAGTGTAAATTCTTAATCTTATCATTTTGTGAACGGTTAAACGCCTATGCTTTTATTTGCTTCCTCTGTGGATGGTTGTGAGCGGTGTTAACATGAGCACGGAAATGAGTACTAGTTGAATTTCCCTTATTTGATTGTGATTTGGATAGCAGATATCGGCCTATCCAGTTTACTATATTTACAACACGGTAAACTCGTTTGTAGAAATTGATAGCAGATAAGAGCTCTTTGAGAAATTCTACTCTCGTCTGGCGAAAGCGTTGGATTTGTAGGTAGTATTTTGATTTTGAGATTTTTCAGTACACGTTGGAATACATGAGTTTGCCCTGAAATTTGCATCTAAGGAAAGAAGGATTTTCGTGTTTTTTTTTCGTAAAGAGATTTTTCACGCGTTCGTATATTTTTCTTCAGCTCCCTTTCTCCTTTGAATATAATTACACTGCTGGAAATTCCCGAAATTTTCATAAGTTACTTATTTTTGTTTTGTTTTTAAATCAACACATTCATTGACAGTTGCTTTTTCAAAAACCACGTTAAGTATATGAGAATTGTCTCGGTATAATGATGATTTTTTTTTTGAAAGGCAAGTGGGGAGATTTCAACAATTTATTCAAGTTGTATTTTCAATGATTATTCAAGTTCATGAGGGTTAATTATTTTTCAATTTATTAGGTTTTTCAACTTATATTTTCAAAAACCACCTTAAGTGTATATGGAATGATCGACGATAAGGATGTTTTTATTTTTTACTCAGTATCGATTTGATAAATATATATTTGAAAAAATTTATAATATTTCATCCTATAATTTCAATAATTTTTACGAATTTTTCCAATTTTTAAAATTCACAAATTCCATTTTTACTTCATATTTTCAAAAACCACCTTAAGTGTGTAAGACATGATCGACCATAAGGATGTTTTCATTTTTTACTCAGTACTGATTTGATTATACATATATTTGAAAAAACTTGATATTTCATCCTATAATTTCAATAATTTTTACGAATTTTTCCAATTTTTAAAATTCACAAATTCGATTTTTCAACATCATATTCTCAAAAACCACCTTAAGCGTGTAAAACATGATCGACGATAAGGATGTTTTTATTTTTTATTCTCTGCTGATTTGATAAATATGTATGAAAAATTCATGAAGTCTTTTTTTTTTTTATTAATTTAAAATTATTATTGTTCAATTGGTTGAAAATTTGAAAAAATTGTTTAGTTCTGGGTAAAGAATGCACCGGAGAGATATTGATGAAACGTCATAAAAAGAAAACTGTGAAAATTGGTCAATTTTACCTCTTGAAATATCATAATGTGGGCATTTGTGCTTCCAAAACGGAAATACAGTGAGAGAATTTCACAAGGTACCAAAAACATTTTTTATGGTTTTCATTTTTGTTATGAGACATAAAGATCCAGAAAAGACAACCTATGTATGAAAATAATTACTTAATTCATTTAATGCATATTTCGTAAAAAAAAAATTTATTCTGGAATTTTGAGGTATTTTGTTATTTTTCAAAAACTAAATTCCGTCAGGATGAGGATGATGTTTCTTTTTTTTTAGTGAAACTGAAAAAAATGGGAATTTATAAAACAATCACTGAAATATGCAACTTAAAATTTATTTGTATTTTTCTCGTCAACGTTGTACGTTTTATGTAAATAACGTTAATATCATTATTTGAATATTTTTAGGGAATATAAAGACACTTTCCTTGGAAGGGCCTGACATTTTTTCCAAAGTGCTTGTTATTTTTTAAAAGGGCTCGACACGCCGGTCCCTAAAAAAAATTCGTGTCCAGAGAAACCCCCTTCCTCCCTACTGGTTGATCCTGAACAGATATCATTATTTTTGAACCAAAACGATGTATCGAAAAAAGTTGAAAAGTTGTTAAACAAACCTTATTTCAGCTAACAACTCCCTTCACTTTCTCTCTGCCTTTATTCCAGCCATTTATCACAATTAATACAAGGAAAAAGATAACTCAGACCGCGCCAGCAAATCCGAATAATTTTTTCAACCCAAAAAACGCGTTAATTTGGCTACGAATAAATCTTGGCACGCGACAAACTCTATAGAAAACGATTCCATATGTTGGAATTACACGCGTAGAAAATGGCAATCCTTCAAGATTACTCCTCGATATATCATCGAGGAAATCTACGGAGTTTTAACGAGCTCCATATTCGTCTGGATGTCTGGTGTACAAATAACAAAAAAATTACACGTTTACGACTCCGTACGAAAAAATTTTCTACAATTCGCGGTAGCTTTGTCTTTTTCCATCTGCGTTTGTATAAAATTATCCGAATGATTAAAAAGATCGTAAATTTCTCGTAAATATCCATAAAACTGATGCTGGATAGTCCAACGTGTAAGGTGATTTGACCATGAAACATATGGAAAGATTTTAGCACATTGTGTACGCGAGTATTGCCAAAGAAAAGATTAAATAGTAAAAAATACAACAAAGATGAGAAATAGGTAAACATTACGAGAGTAAATAAAACGTAAAATGAGCTGTGTATAAAAATGTGAATTATATCGACATTTCGACCCTTTGTAATAAATTATTTTTTAAATGAAAAAAGACCTTGGAAATGGTCATATAAATCAATACGAAATCGGTTATGGTTAAAAATAAAATTAAAATCAATAATATTTAGGTAATGAAATTTCACGTATAAATCAGACGAGTATTTAATTCGAAAACAATATATTTTCGGGTATTTTCAACGATGGTGTGTTCGTGTGTGAAGATGAAAGATGAACTATGATGCTGGATAATTGGTTTTTTGAGGATTTTGTTTTCTTCGATGAGGTTACAGAACGATGCGTGTTTTACATATATGCTAATTATACGACTCCGGTAAAGGTTAAGATTCGGGTTAGATGGCGGGTGAATAGTTCAAGAGAAAATGTCTCCGCGTATTGGGTGTTTATACGAGATGCCGATAACAATGGTGCATTGTATTCGGAGATAAACGTAGATTAGGAAAGAGCGAAGTTAATTCGAAAACAATTTTGTAAAAATAGTTCTGTCGAAAGACGGTTTTCTCGACGCGTTATATATTTTGTACGCGTGTATAGAGTACACGTCGAATACGGTTACCGAAAAAAATTACGCCCGACCTGGGAGAAAAATGGTGCCTTGGTACCGTGACAGAATATTAATGAGTGTTCCCTTCATTAAGCCGGTTATTATGGTTTGATTGTTACTGCTACACGGAGCCTGATCGTATATCGACGCCGCGACGAGCGAACGCGTCAACGCGGTACACGCGGCTACGGCCCACGTCTTATGACCATTTCGGAAAGGCTCGCGCACTTGTGTGGTTTCCAAAGCGTGGTATTCGCCGGTGAACTATGTCAAGGTCGGGGCGATTAATGTAATATTTTATAAATCCCCAGAGACATCCGACATTGTCCGCCAATGTATGAGCGATATGTCGAACGCTTCCGGAGCGATATCGACGCGCGTCGTTTTCCACGTACTTCATTGTTCGTTTATACGCGGTGACCGCGACGCCGCTAGTATTTACATAACGGGCTCGTAGCGCCGCTACTTGTCGTGCTACGATACCGCGTGAACCTCCGCGGATCGCCGCGCGAACCAAGGTGAAACATAATTTCAACTAGATTACTGCCTTATCGACCGATCAGCGATCGTCGGTGATAGCCGGTAACAATACGCGGGTCATGTTTTGTCACACCCTTTACAAGCGTGTTTCCCGCCGAGGCGCGTTCTTGAACGTTGTCGCACGAGGTTGAGGTGTTGTGAGGTCGAGAGGTTAGATATGTGGGTTGGTGGAGATGGATTGCGGTTGGTGTGTTAGGGTGTTGGGTTATCGAAGTAGGAGGTGGAAGGGGAAGCGGTAAGGAGGGGATACGATGGTGTTTGAGGTTCGTTTGTAAGCGTATTCGGTTCGAAGTGGTAGGTAGGAGGGGAAGGGAGGAAGGGAAATTGGGACGCGAAAGTATTTGTTATTGGTTTGTGAGGGTGTTGGGTTCGAAATGGTGGGTAGAAGGGGATAGGGTGAAGAAAATTGGAATACCAGAGTATTTGAGGTTCACTTATAGGAGTGTTGGGTTCAAAATAGAAGGTAGAGGGGAAAGAAGTGAAGAAGGAAGGGATACGATAGTGTTTGAGGTTCGTTTATAAGTATGATAGATTCAAAATAATGGGTAGAAGGGGAAAGGAGAAAGAGAAATCAAAATGCGATGGTATTTGTGGCTGGTTTATGAAGGTGTTGGGTTCGAAATGGTGGGGAGAGAGGGAAAGGGTGAAGAAAATTGGGATACGAGCGTATTTAAGTTCTCTTATAAGAATGTTAGGTTCATAATTGAAGGTGGAGGGAGAAGGAGGTAAGAAAAACTGAAACTTTTGTCAATGAGTGAATCGTTAAGTATTCTTGGAAGCTGTCCTGTCACTCTTTAGGTAAAAATTTGTTTCCAATTGATATTTTTGAAGCATTTTCTTTCATCTCCATCACAGAAATTGTCAAGTATAAGGAATAAGCTAGTCTTATGACTCAGAATTAAATTTTAATCAATTTTGAAAGCGTTTTGCCCTGAAAAAAGGCTGAAAAATTGCAAAAGAAATTTCACAGGACATCGAAAAATTGTAGAAATTAACTGTTAATTTTGCGAAATGGTATAAAAATAACTATAAAATCATCAAAAATAACGATAAAATGAACGGAAATTACGTAAAATAAACAAAAGCCCAAAAAAGTATGACGTCATTGATCCTGCTTAGTGTAACGAAGAATTAACGAGACCAGGAAATCCGCTCTTCAGTCCGAAGATATCCGTCTGCAAAAGATCTTTTAACTGAAAGTGAAAATGAGTGTTTTTTCCCGCTAAATTTTTTCATTTTTTTCTATTTTTTTTCTATTTGAATTTTTTCTATTTTTTTTTAAATTTCTGTGTGCTTTTATTTTCTAGTTTGCTCGTGTTGAAATTTTTCGTTTTTTAAACGTTTTGCTAAAAAAAATTTAATCAATCATAATTTTTTTCTAACATTTTTCCTGCAAATTTTCAACTTTTACTGTGTTTTTGGAGTTTTTTTCTCAATTTTTTGATAAAATTGTTGATTTTATGCGTTTAAAATTCATTTTTTCGTTCATCAATCATCGATATTTTATAACAATTGGGTTCAACGTCTTGTTCCCCTCCTCCCCCTTCCGGCTTCATCACCTACGACGTAAATATCTCGAAACACTGGTTCAGGTAATTTTATTTCGATTCAAAAAAGCCACGTTAAAAAATCGTTGAAAAAATAGGCGTTTTGAACGATTTATTTTGTTTTTCAAATCTGCAAACACCGAATATGACATATGACATTTCGAACAAAAATAAGTAACTAATGTGACACAATGGGAATAATTTTTTTTCTACGTGAATGGTAATTCAAGGTTTTCGCGTACAAAAGATTTTAATGAGGAGACTGATGAGTATGTGGGGCGGTGACTCATTTCACAATTTGTCGATGATGAATTGATGATTCTTGTAACTCGAAATTTTGTCGAAAAAATATTCAAAAATTGCTCGATCAGAGTTAGTAATCTTTATTTTGGGGTTTTATATTTCTGTGCGAACGAAATTCGAAAAAATTGGCGAAAATGATATGTTCATTTCTGTATTAAAACACACATCGATGGCGCTTTGGAGCTGTTTCTATGGGAGGTTTTGAGCCCCCAAAATGAATTTTTCGTTGCATTTCCAAAACTAGAAGAGGTACGAAAAAAAAGCTTATGTGTAAAAATTTGCCCTTCTCAATTCCCTGTAACTTTTATCCCAACTATTTTCACCTCATGGTAACCCCTGGTCCTCAAAATTCGCTTCGATGAGGGGTGTTTTCGAGGCAAAAACAGCGAAAATAAGGTTTTCTTTGAATAATTCGAAATTGTGACGAAATATGAAAAAAATTTACATAACAAAAAATGTCCCACCTTCAATTTTCTATAATTTGTATATTCACAGTTTCCACCTGACTCCACCTTGATCTACAAAAAGTCATTTCCTTTCATAAGGGGTGACCTTGTAAGCTATACGATGACTACGGAAATGAAAGCTAAAGTTCATAACGTCGTTGCGACTTTCATTTTAAAAATCCTCCAAAAATTGTATTTTTTGGTTTTGCTATTTTTGTCCAAATTGACGAATTACAAATACCGAAAGTTTCCCATTTTTGGAATTATTTTTTCAATGCGTGTTATTTTTAAATTAACGTTTACAAGGTGTTACCCATGTGGCCAGAAATTCTCATGAATCACGCGAGACAACACGTCGTTTGGCGTAATAGTCTGTGTAATTATATGTAAACGCCAAAAAAAAAACACCTCTTGGAAATAAATTCTAAAAAAGTTAAATTTAAGAGGGAAAAAAATCTCTATCAAAGCCACGCAATTCGGAGAAAAAAAAACTATTCGAAGCATCGTTCTATCGTCATCAACCCTTTTGGAAAACTGCACTGGGCAATTTAAAGAGAGCGAGCGCGTACGTAACTCGTGCCAAGACACTCATTTTTCAGGTCATTCATCACGTTAATAAATAAAGTCAAAGGGGGACGATAACAGAACGCGCATGTAAACCAGTAAATCACGAAGCGCGACATTAAGATGACAAACTCGTGCTCACGTGCCCGAAAAAAGCAGCACGATTTTCGTCCTGTGCTCCAAAATTGGTCACCGAGGTGATTTTGGCGAAGCTGGTTCGCCGAATAGAAAGTCCGGAGTGATTTTCTACGAGGATGATTTTTCGGCTTTCGTGGATTCGTGTTCGAGACGAAAGTAAAATCGGGTTTTGTTTTCCATTGGTCGTCGAACCGATGCGTTTCGCAACGACGCACGTTCCGCTTTGGAAACCCAACGTCGGCGGAATTAGCGGTAAGAATTTGGTACCCGCACGTCCATCTTGAACGATTCATTAATACGAAAATTAGGTTAATGTTATAAAAAAGATATTAGGTTCGACAATGAGGTCGTCGAACTGTCGGTTAAATAGATTGCGTGCGTATACGTGCTTTACGTGTGTGTCCTAAAAATGTCTTCATCGGAATGTATACACTTGTCGCGGTTTAATTGCTTTTCGATCGGGATACCAAGGAGTTCGCCCAGATTGAATTCACTTGTACGAGAACGACAACCTTTGAGGTATATCCGCATAGAGCACGCTACGCGGTGAAATCTTAACGAGCGAATTCCGCAAATTCAATTTTACAATTGCCCCGAGCTCGAAGATTTCTGGACGACGAGCAATTAAAATATTAATTTAATTTTCGCCGTTTTCTCGCGCCTCTCCGTAGCGCTTTATCGCTAATGATACGCTTTAATCGATTCGCCGAGGCGATAAGAGCATTTGATGTACGTGGCAGCTATTGAAAACTCGGTTAATAACTCGCGTTTTGTTTTAACCAAAACAATACGTTCTTAAAAAGGTATACACTTGGGTTGCAGCTGATAACATATGTTTCGATTACCAAACTGAGGTCGACGAACGGCCAAAAGTACCTTTGCCACGATGAGCTTGATGGTTTGCCAATACAATCCATCTTTGGTACATTCTATCCACCTTCCAAATATGATTCAGAACTCTGGGTTGCGACCACGTGCTACAGAAATACCGCAATGTGACATTACAGCGATGAATTACAAACGCTTAGCGACCCATAGATCTGTGGATCAGTAAATCGTGCACTTTACCCGAGAAACGATGTCGTTGAAATTTCACCGTATATTCACATTGTTGCAAAAGCGAGGTTAATTGTGGACATTTCAAAGTTACAAGCCGCATCGTAGCTTTCAATGTACCTGTCCACTTAAGGTCGACTACTTCGCATAAGGAATTACATTTACCTATATTTCGTAAAGATTGTACCGATGTAGATGAAAATAAAAAGTACGCACAGGTGGTTCGGGTGGGCGACCGTAATTTTTTCTTCTTTCTCGACACCATTGTGTTATGAAGATATATTAAGACGTTTTAAATGTGTTTTTGTTGGCTTTCGTCATCGTGTCTCTTGGGCAAGATTTAGGGATTTAACGCGTGCACCGATGGTGCGATGGCGTTGTGAAATACGAACGTATTTTTTCGTGTTGAAGAAAAATTCGAAAAAAAAAACATGTATTTCATAGCTGGTACAGATACCAGATTTTTTAGACAAAGGGGGGATTTTGTATTTTCTCAATTTTGATAATAAAATTTTCAGCAATCGGAATAAAAATTCAACGTAGGACTTGGTTTGAGCGAAACGAAAGAGACAAATTTTGTATTTAATAATTAGTATAGTTAATCAAAAATGTACAATTTTCATAATTTTTGCGAATTTTTTCATTTCACGCGTAGTTTTTTGTAAAATAGTTGATAAAGGGATTGAGAAAATTATTCGAGAGGAAAAAATAGGATTAATAATGTTCAGATATTGAAATCGTAATTTTCGATATTGATAGATGAATTATGAAAATTTCGATTTTGTGTTTCAATTTCAATCGAAATCGATATAGGCTATTTTAATTTCAATTTTAGCAATTTCGATGCTTATATTTTGATGCAATGGCCATGAGGTAACTTCAACGCGTTGATTTTGATATTTCGAAGTCGATATTTTGAATTTAAGATCTCGATTTTGGTATTTCGATGTTTCGATTTCGACCTAGGTTTATCTTTTATCTTTTATTTGTTTATATTTCGATATTTTGATTCATTTTTAATTACGATTTTTCAATGATTTAAAATACCAAATTCGATGTTCAAATAACATCAAGATTCTCGATTTTGACGTATCGATTTCGCTATTTCGATGTTACACTTTTGAACTTGATAGTTGATATTGGCATTTCGATTTCGATATATCGATTTCAATGTTCTATTCTCCGTTTTGTCGTTTCAATATTTCGACTTAGATTAATCGATTTCGTAATTTTGATTGTGACAACATCGATATCGATATTCTGACCTCGATATCGTCATTTCGATGTTTCGATCGATTTTATTATTTCTACTTTGCTTTTCAATTTCGATAAATCGATTTCAATTTTTTGAATTTCGATATTTAAATTTTTGTACACCGATTGTAGTATTTCGATTTTTTTATTTCAACATCGATGTATCGATTTTGAGACTTTGATATCAATTTTTCGATTTATACGCAATATTTTTGGTATCTCGATTTTGTAATTTTGAATTCGATATAATCACTTTGATGTTTCGATTTCGATGTATCGATTTTATTGTTTTGACTTCGATATATTTATTATCTTGATTTTGCTTTTTCGACTTCAATACATCGATTTCGGTGTTTCAAATTTCGATGTTTTAAAAATATCATTTTATTATTTCGACTTCGATATATCGATTTATTAATTCGATACGGATATTTCGATTTATATGCATCGATTTTGTAATTTCGATTTCGATGTATCGATTTAGATTTTTCGATGTCAGTATTTTGAACTCGATGTCGTAATTTTGATGTTTCGATTTCGATGTATCGATTTTATTTTTTCGACTTCGACATATTTATTATTATGATTTTGCTTTTTCGATTTCAATACATCGATTTCGGTGTTTCGAATTTCGATGTTTTAAAGATATCATTTTATTGTTTTGATTTCTTTATATCGATTTTGTTAATTCGATACGGATATTTCGATTTGTATGCATCGATTTTGTAATTTCGATTTCGATGTATCGATTTAGGTTTTTCGATGTCAGTATTTTGAACTCGATGTCGTAATTTTGATGTTTCGATTTCGATGTATCGATTTTATTTTTTCGACTTCGATATATTTATTATCTTGATTTTGCTTTTTCGACTTCAATACATCGATTTCGGTGTTTCAAGTTTCGATGTTTTAAAAATATCATTTTATTATTTCGACTTCGATATATCGACTTAGATAATTCGATATCGATATTTCGATTTCTATGCATCAATTTTGTGATTTCGATGTATCGATTTGGTTCCTTCGGTATCAATATTTTGTACCCGATGTCGTCGTTTTCATATTTCAGCTTATTTTGGTATTTCGATTTAAGATATGAATTTATTACAAATTATACCAAAATCGAAGCATTTCGTGTCGTCTCGTGTTACTTGGTAATTAGTATCAAGTTTTCAATACGTCATCGAGGAGGTATTACAACTGTGGAAAAATAATCACGTTAAGGATTACATCGTCTTTTTCATTACTAAAGAAAATATTATTCTGAATAAAGTCCGAAATGCTTTCGAAAAAAGGCCAAATGTCAACGCTCTAGATTTTTAAGCGCATTACAATCGATTAACACCATTAAAAGAGGTGAAAATATTCTACTAAACCGCATTTATATCCATTGTCGAAAGAGAGGAAGAGCGAAAGAAAAAATAAAAACAGAACAAAGCCTTACATATGCTAGTCATTGATGTAAGCCCATTAATACTCGCAAATGGGTGAAATTTAAACCACTCGAGTTCTAGGTGCTTTTTTGTTTTCGTATAATACGGTGCCTCGGTTTAGTTCTCAGAACTACCCCTTCGACGTTGTTATGTATTCAAAAGCTCGTCAGCTTTTTCACGATCATCGAACTGAAAACTTGACGTTTAGTCTCGCTAGCGCCTAAAAATACATTCATCGGAGCGTATCGCGATGGCGATGGTGTAATTTCATCGTCGAGAATTATCGCCATTGCGGAATTACTTTCGTTAAAACGATATCGAGTGCTCGATAACTAAAGGAATTGCGACGCCGAGGAATTCACTTGTTGAATACCGATTTGAACCGACGACATATCTCGGTGAAATAAAACAAATATCAGATTATGAAAAGCTAGTTTCTAATAATCAATTTTTCGGTAGACTAACCGGTATTTCTGGTATTACTTAACCCTTTTTTTTGCCCTCTTCAAACGCGGAGGTGGATTTTTCGATGTTTTATATCGTAAAAAATCGTGATGGTATTTAAATCGTAATAAACACATGGAAATATTCGATGCTTTCGCGTGCGTATGTCGATTAAATAACACTCCGGTTGCATATGACGGTCCGCGATGGCCGCCAGGTCATCGATGGCCAAATTCTCGACATCGTACGCTGAACCGCGACCGTTGGCAATGACCGATTCGGAAATCGTATATACGCGTAATTTGTCTAAAAATACAACCGGTTGCGAGATGCGCCAATTATAGGTTTTTTTTCATATTGGTAATTTTTTTGTCGAAAAAGGTAGAAAACGAGATTGAAACTGGAACTAGTTCCGAAGTTATTTTTACCCGAATATCGAATTTTAAATTATGTGTGAATTTAGCACCCGAAAACCAGTTCTTTTTAAACTCGATACCCTATTTTATTTGTTATGGCGGAGTTTTTTTTTACGCATGTAAATTAGGACGATTTTGATTTCTTTCTCATTTTAAACATAAGCGGAGGGGTGATTAGTAAACGCGTCCGCTAGGATTTGGATCAGGATACCCATCGGCGAAATAAGATTTTCGACGTAATTAACGTAATAATAAGATAATTCGGACGAGTTTCGGAATTACGGCGGTTTTATTAGGCGGTGTTGAGGCGCCTTGCAGATTCGTGTTAGCGGATCGGAACCGTTTAAGTGCTTGTCCAGACGATGATTTATATTGAAGCAAAGTGTAACGATTTCAGATCGATGATTAAAGTAATGAATCGTTGTAGCTCGGCTTCGACTCTAACGCGATTTAATGATCAATTTCGTCTCGAAAAGGATTTTTTCTACGAATCAACATATTGCGAAAGATTTATTTCCATGGTGCTTAGATTACGATATATCCTCGAAGGTGAACTCAGCCGTGAAATAACTTTTGAATTCTCGTGAATAATTAACTTTCTCCGTGGAGAGGGTGTGGAGTAATGGCTTCCTGCGTGAGGAATAGGCTTTTTGGAGTAATTAACGGAGATGCGATGCGTTGGGCGTTGAATATCTGAACCGTAATTGGAGATTTGGTGGAAATTTCCATCGCTTGAGTATGCGGAAATAGGTCTTAAAATGGAGGAAATCATTCGCCGAATTAATCCAAAAGTAGAAATTTACCGGTGATGAAATTTTCGCCTCGTTTCATTTTATATCATCTCTTCCCTCTTTTTTCTTATTTTCCATATTTTTTCATCCGATTAAAGGACTTCTCGACGATATTATTAAGATACACGGTGCTCGAAAAATTACGTACAGAAATTGATACGTAACAAATATCACGAAAGCGAGTAGCAACGACAACAGTATAATTACACGTGAAATCTCAAGCTACTAATCCATCGACTAATTTGCGAAGACGATAAATGGCTGTCATGCTGGCCGTATCATCATCGGCGCTACAACATTATTAAATATCATCACGGCGCAGATGAAATCATCGAGTACAATGATACTATTAGTCGTAATGATAATATCAAAGAGCAAAGCATTAAATAGCCGAATATAAAAAGAGCTCCGCTGAAAGAGAGAACTCTTTAATCGTTCCCAAACCGAACAATGAAACTTGGGTGAAATTATTCCGAAACTAGACCTAGGACAACAAGAAACGATCGACTTATGGAAATGATCTAAAGCGTAAATCAGGCTAAGCTTGTAAAAATAGCGTAATAAAACGTGTAATTGGCTTCGTATAATAGATGTCAAAAGAAAAAGTTTTTATCATATAAAGGTGTGGCAAATACAGTAAGATATGTCGACAAGTTGGCAATTCGATCGTTGAAAATGAAACCCTGATTTACGAGAATTTCATCAAGTTCCTATTGCCTTTTTTTGGGCTTTCGGCATCGTGTAGGAAGATAACGGACAATGTATTGATGAACGATTATGGTATTCGTTAATATCGAAGTAACATGGAAACAAGTCGTAAACATGTTGGAAAGTATTGCTGATAAGCTTTACCCAAACACGGGTTTTTAGTTGTTTGTTGGCCGCGAAAAAGCACAAATATGGGAGCTGAGCAGAGGAAGGAGTTGGGTTAGATGGTGATTGAAATCGCCGCCTTATGGGATTTACACGTTGGGAGGAATTTCTCGAATTTTTTAAAAGCGTAAATAAATTTACATGTTGAAATATTGAGGTGATTGGTGAATGGCAAAAAGCATTAATTTCCTAGATATTATAAATATCGATTTTTTTTATTGCTCGTATATTTTATATATTTTTTTTATGAAATTATTTTATCAATTTTTTTCATAATTTTTGCAATTTCTGTTTTATTCTCCATTTCCTCGTTTCGATATTTCGATTAATCGATTTCGTAATTTCGATCGTGGTAACATCGATATCAATATTTTGTCCTCGATATCATCACTTTTTGATGTTTCGACCTTGATTTATCGATTTTATCATTTCAACTTTGCTTTTCGATTTCGATAAATCGATTTCAATTTTTCGAATTTCGATATTTAAATTTTTGTACACCAATTTTAATATTTCGACTTCAATAATATCGATTTTGGAACTTCGATATTAATATTTTGATTTACATGCATCAATTTCGATGTCTCGATTTTGTAATTTCGATGTATCGATTTAGGTTTTTCGATATCAGTATTTTGAAATCGATATCGTAATTTTGATATTTCGATTTCGATGTATCGATTTAGGTTTTTCGATATCAGTATTTTGAAATCGATATCGTAATTTTGATATTTCGATTTCGATGTATCGATTTAGGTTTTTCGATATCAGTATTTTGAACTCGATATCGTAATTTTGATATTTCGATTTCGATGTATCGATTTTATTTTTTCGACTTCGATATATTTATTATCTTGATTTTGCTTTTTCGACTTTTTTTCAAAGGCTATTCAAAATTGAAAAAAACGAAAATGTGATCAAATTGATAAAAAATTCTTAAATTTATTTAAAAATCGTCTCAGGTTTAAAAAGTTGAAAAAATTTCCAAAAACAATTATAAAAATTAAAAAAAAAATAATTTTTCATTTTTCAACAGTTTTTATGACTTTAGTTATTTGACTTATTTTTTCACTAATGCAATCAGCTTTAAATAATTTTTACGAATTTTTCAGCGTCCGCCATTTCATTTCTAGTGTTAGAACATCTAGCTCATTAGTCTTTACCATGTCTTCAACAAAGATCTTTCGTAAAATACAGAACAACTTACAAGTCTAAAGCACGCAGATGCACTTTTCACTTGAATGCGAATAGTAATGGTGGGATTATCTGATAATACAAGGACGAACCCTCTTTACGAGGAGATACATTCACGACGACAAGAGAAATTAATCCTGAAATAAGGGTAAAAGTAGGGGACAATTTAACCCATAGAAACGTTGCGTTATATCGATACATATAACGAGAAGGCGACACGAGCTGAACCCGTCATTCGATTGCGCAAGTTCGCATCACGGGTAAAAGAAATTCGTTAAGCGTATATAAATGTAATACTTGTCATGAGTAATTTTCCATATATAGGGGGCTGCATCTTAGAGTATAAAAAAATGTCCGGTATCTTGTACGTATCCGCGTGAGAGCTAATGGAAAAGCACTTCACGTAGGAGTACATCTTGTACGACATGCACCGCGTATTAAATGTTAATCAATGACGTAATTATAAATGCCGACCGTTTAATAGAAATATCTCCAAGAGGAAGTCGCATCGTCGAGTTCGGTGTCCAAAGGGATCCGGGGGCGTCAGCTAATCGCGTTTTACGCCCGAAAGGCCTAACGTGTCAAACAGGTGCTACTTTGAAATGCGACGCGTAAAATCGGCGAATTCTTATAATTTTTCCGATGATTGCCATATAACCAAAAAAATACCAACGTCCATTTTAAATAGCGGTTGTATGACCCTTTATTATACCAGTTACGCAGATTATTAAATATTACAGTTATACTATGTCGATATTTGTCCGCTGGTTTAGTGTTCGTTATACGTATCAAGCTGAAGAGGCCGCGTTGCCGAGTATTTTCTTCTTTGCACGCTTACAAGGCCTTTTATTATCATGTGCTATAGCGATTTGTTACGATATGGCGAGATTCGGTGCGATTTTCGATCGCTTGTTACACGTATACGCATATTCGAGTATATCGAGACAAATGTGTCGGTGACCTCAACTTACACGTGTCCGTTTATTCATTATCACCGATATATCGAACAAATAGTTGTCGAAATCGTACATACGAGTGTTGACTAATTTCAGATGAAATATGCTCTGAGAAGGCGTAAAAAATGCAGAAAATTTGACACCCCCTGCAATTCAGGTGTTGGTAAAAAATTCGTGAAGATTTTTCGAAGCTGATTAATGATTAAAAATCAAATACAAAAATCGATTTTTTCGACCCCAAAAAAATCGCAAAATAATCTTGAATTTATTTTAAATAAAAAATGTTGTATGATCCATAACCCAAAAATCGATAGATTTCGAGAAAAAAAATTATTTAAATAATGAATTGAAGAGCGCGCGCGTTCATTGGTGCTTCCCACTGCGCAGTAGCGCTTCGTTTATAGTTACGCGCCACGTGCAACATTAGGCATGTTATTACATGAACCAGAAATAACAAAACTAAACAAATGTTTATACGACAAAGAAATTCTGTTTACAAGTGTGCTGAGGTATTATAATTTTGTAGTTTAAGATTTTTCCTCGTGAATTGATATTTTTCTCCGATTATTGTGTGTGTGTGTTGGGGGAGGGGGGGGGGTCAACAGGTTTCACACTGCGGTTTTCTGGCGATAATTTCATTAATGTTTGTACAAAAGTTGTAAAGTATAAAGAAATGAAACTTTTTTATATGAACACTTTTTTCATAAATCGATTTCTTTTTCCATAAACGTTTGTTTGGTTTTTATATTTCTGTTTCATGTAACAACATGCTCAACGTGGCGCGTAACTATAAACAAAACGCTACTGCGCAGTGGTAAGCACCAATCTGCGCGCGCACTTGAAGTCATCATTTAAATAATGTTTTTCTCGAAATCTATCGATTTTTGGGTATAACGTTTTTTATTTAAAATAATTTCCAGATTATTTTACAATTTTTAGGGTTCAAAAAAATCAATCCATTTCTTTTTCCTATAGACGTTTGTTTAGGTAATAACATGCTCAACGTGGCGCGTAACTATAAACAAAACGCTACTGCGCAGTCGTAAGCACCAATCTGCGCGCGCACTTGAAGTCATCATTAAAATTTTTTTTTCTCGAAATCTGTCGATTCTTGGGTTTGAATCATTAAAACGTTTTTTATTTAAAATAATTTTAAGATTATTTTGCGATTTTTCGGGGTCAAAAAAATTGATTTTTTATGTGATTTTTCACTTTTTGTTTTTGTGGATTTCTAATGTAATTTCAATGCTTTTGTTTTTCAAGTACAATCTACCAAACGTTGTTTCGGTGATGCTAATCAATAATGAATATTTATCTAAATACATCGAGACATGTTTATTTTTTTGCGGTTAATCACGTAAACACGCACGTCCAGCGGATTCGGTTCCGATTTCGAGGAAAACACTTGTACGTTACGTATCGTTTTCGGGAATATTTTATCGAAAAATCAGACACGTTGTGAACGGTTATTGTGATAACGATATCAAATTTCAATAGTTCGATAAGGAATTGGTAGTTTTGTTTAAAAAGGTGAATCTCGTTTTTTGGAAAAATTTTGGTGAACGAATTCGTCACTGTGATAAGTCATGTTCTTGATGGAGAGTAGAAGAGGTATAAGCTTACTTTATTGCAACTTTGGTACAGGATTTTATTATTAATTTACGTAAATTTAAAATAAATATTTGCATGTACTTCGTATTCATATATCATATGATAAAATTGTAAAATCAACAATGCTGGGGAAGTAAGGGGTTGAGGAAATGGAACAAGCATAGAGTTGAAATGCTGCATCATTTAATGGAAATCTTTTTTGTGTCAAATACTCGTAGTATTATGCTTTGCCTCGTTTCTTCTTCTTTAAAAAATACATTTTCGTGATATTTATTTCGATGTATTTCTACTGTGATAATCAAGCAACCAGGCCTCTTTCTCCTAATCAAGTCGTTGAATTGCGACCACGGACGAGCAAATTTTCGTGAAAGTATGGAAGCGATTAGACGAAGACGAAACGATGTAATAAATTGAGAAACGAGTAGTACGACTGCAATTTATCGTGCTTATGATTCGGATAAAGATGTTATTACGTAGATACGATACCATCCGTAGTTTTGTTTTTTGTCGACTAAACGCGATGATGGTTTATCGCAATGTGCGATCTTTGGGTTTATTGCGAATGTGCCGAAATTCATCGCTTTTGTTTGGAGATATTGTTAACGTTTCTCGAGGGTGTGATATGCGAAACGATAATTTTCCATGTATTAATTTCTCGGTGTTTTTTGTATGTTTCAGAGATGGCAACGAAGATGGTTCGTTCTGTACGACGACGGAGAACTGAGTTATTCTCTGGACGAACACGTGAGTATTGTTATTTGGATGTACATGGTGGATGGATATCAAAAAGTGTTTTTTATCGGTTCGTAAGATGAAAAAAATACTCGATGATTAATGAACACTCGTCTGTGGATGCGAGGTGTTCTCAAAGTGGGCATATAACGTGTTTACCTGGGAAAAAGAGCACAATTGACAGATAAAACGATTTTGTTAGATTTGCAAACGAGCCGACTACGTTTGAGCGGCGGCGATTGTTTCAATGTCAGCATGTCGTAACATTGAATTGGAACGTGAATTTCGTGATGGCTGTTCGGCGCTATACATTTGCTGGTACATACGAGCTCGAATCCGCCCTACGTGTAATACAAAGCCATGACCAGTTGGTTATATTAAGTCACACGAAGATTTTATAATAAGCGGTTCGGCGAAATGAGATGGATGCTGTAGAGCCGACACGAGAAGATGAGAATGTTAATGTACCAGGCGCGTATACGCAGGTTCTTTCGGGTTGTTTGACCCACGAACGATTCAATTTTTTGTTACGTAATTTCGGACGTTTGTAGATTTTACACGTACGACGGTATTGTCCGATGGTACGCGATGTAAACACGGTAACCGGTTCATCGGGTTCGCCTTAGTCGATATCATAGGCAATGGAAATACTATTCTAATTACTCGCAACCGTTAGTATTTATTTTTCCGATTGTCAACTCAATGTCCTTGGTGTGGCGATGGTGACCGATGAAAATTCCCTCGCCATTGTTCGCGCCTCGAAACCTCGTGGATTCCCACATTCACCCATATTGGGGTAATTTCCCGATACGCTGTTTTTAACCGATTGGTCGCGGATTCGAGAAATAGAGGAATGAAAAAAAAAAAAGCTTCGGTGGTTTTAATAGTCATCGTGATAGCTATAAAATTTCCATAGTTGGGAGAAATGCGACGGAAAGAAAAAAAATTTGAAAGTAAATTACGAAAGATAGTAAATCCGTGCAATTTGAAACGTGATCAAACGAGACCGATGATAATAGCGGAGAGTTGGCAACAGCTCGTAAATATGTACCAAAGTATATACCTTGGTCCTTGAATGAACACGATCGCTCAAAGATAATCCCAATATCTGGCTTGTTATCTGCGTGCTGCGCCGCGCAAATGGCAGGTGTTAATAAGAGACGATGAGGTAACCTTTTTCTCTTCAGATTGATAACTAGGTGCTCTTTGTCCGAGGCCGTAACTTCAAAACATTCCGGTAATCAGTCGATCGGGTTTTTGCGGTGTTGTATGAGACGATCGAATTGATTGGATTTTCAGCCCGGTAATATAACGTACAATTGATATGTCGCTTGGGTATCTTATTCGCAATCTGAGAACACAATGGCGAGGATTTGCCAAGAGTGATTAGCGCGATTTGCGTGAGAACAGGTTGCTCAAGGTGTACGCGCTTGTCTCGAGTTTGAGTATTTTGAAATATTCTGCTAGCGAAGTTCTGAGGGAGAAGTGAGATTTTCAGGAGATTTGGAAATCGTAATTTTGACGTGGTGATTGAAGCCGGTACCTTGGGAAAGTCGCACTGAGACGGCTTCCCTCCGTGATTTTGTTAATTTTGCTGTATTTATTGATTCGAAATTGCTTTTGAAAGATAGAATATCGATTGCAAGTTTTTTACGATTTTCTGGCCTGATTTTTATTGGTAATTTACTCAAAGTCTACAGAAGGAAATGTTGATTCATTTAATGAAATTTTGAAAAAAAAGGGCAAAAAAAGTTTTTACCCATATTTAGAAAATGTGTAAAATTTGTATCGATTTTGATGTTTCGATTTTGATGCATCGATTTTAATGTTTCGATATTGATAGTTCAATTTTGATGTTTCAATTTCAATATCTCGATTCCGATGTTTCGATTTTGATAATTCAATTTCGATATATCGATTTTGGTGTTTCGATATTGATATATCACTTGATATTTCGATAATTTGATTTCGATAAATCGATTTTGATGCTTCAGCGTCAATATATCGATTTGGTATTTCGATATCGATATTTCAATTTAGATAATTCGATTTCGATGTATCGATTTTAACGTTTTGATATCGAGTTCAATTTTGATATTTCAATTTCAATATCTCGATTCCGATATTTCGATTTTGGTAATTCAACTTCGATGTATCCATTTTGATGTTTCGATATTGATATATCGATTTTATATTTCGATTTCGATAATTTGATTTTGATGTATCGATTTTGATGTTTCGATATCGAGTTTAATTTTGACATTTCAATTTCAATATCTCGATTCCGATATTTTGATCTCGATGTTTCGATTTTGATGCTTCAGCGTCAACATATCGATTTAGTATTTCGATATCGATATTTCAATTTTGATAATTCGACTTCGATGTATCAATTTTAAAGTTTCGATTTCGATATATCGATTTTAATGTTTCGATATCGAGTTCAATTTTAATATTTAGATTCCAATATTTTGATCTTGATGTTTTGATTTTGATAATTCAATTTCGATACATCGATTTTGATGTTTCGATATTGATATATCAATTTGATATTTCGATAATTTGATTTCGATATATCGATTTTGATGCTTCAGCGTCAATATATCAATTTGGTATTTCGATATCGATATTTCTATTTTGATAATTCGATTTCGATGTATCGATTTGATGTTTCAGTTTCAATGTTTCAATTTCCATATACCGACTTGATATTTTTACTTACATTTTTCGGTTTATATTTCGATTTTGATATTTTCATCTTGATGTTCATGTTCGCCTACAAAATTTGAATTACTACTGTTTCTTGTAATTTGATTTTGATTTGGTCTTTTGATTTCAATGTTTCAATTTTGAATTTTAGATTTCGTGGTAAAGGTGGGGGGGGGGAGGCGAAACTAAATTGACGTGTACTTTTTTCTTGGTTTTGAAAATTTTTTAAAGTACTTCTCAGGCGGATTAATTTATTAAATTTCGAATAATTCGTAGTGTTGTAATTTATTCTATTATTTTCTTTTTTACAATTTTATTCATAATTTGTGTATTCTTGACGAAATCGAAAAATTCTTCGGGTTCAGATTTCCCCCTTTTTTTTAATTTCACATAAATCTCCCTCTCTCGTTTCCATGGCCGAGTTCCATTTTTTCGATACGTAACGAAAACTGCATTCATCGCACCTCACATGATGAATTACTCGTCCAACGAAACGACCACGTTACTCAACATCGCCGCCGCTTTCGACATGTTTGGCACATTAAAAACAAAACCAACACCCACACGACATCTCCTCTTCGAAAACTCAAACTGTCGGCAAAATTACAACCGAGACTACGCCTATTGGTGATTTTATACGAAAAAAATAACCTATACCTGTACAAACGATATCGTATTTCCTACACGTTTTATTTTTAAACCAGCTACACAGTACACACATTAATATTTACGATGCGAATATACGATGCGAAACGTCGCTAGCTTCCGTTTGAAAGTTGATTACAATTCTGAAATTGGTCGCCGCATGGTATGGCACACAATATGCATCGGATTCGTTTCCTGCATACTAAACCAGCGTATTTGTAAACATCGGTAGCTAAGAGAAGGCTGGATGATCTTTGGCGTAAACCTTCAAACGAACTAATTCTCTAGAGGTATTCATACACCTCGAATAATACCCGATAATTAGTCGGTATGTACGGAAAAAGTATACAATAAAATCTGATTACTATTTACGAATCATGGCGTATTTTTCATTAATTAAGTCACGCGTCGCTGGAGTCTGGAAGCGTAGATTACGTCCTTAGTGCGAATCACCAAAGGCGTGGTTTTTCGTTGGTCCAGGGAAAAAAGTTTAGCGGTGATTGGGCTTTGTAAAAGGAAAACCTCGGAACAAACATTTAGCGAAGGAGGCGAAAATGAGGGGTTATGTATCATCGCAATGGCAACCACGAGAAAAAAATCGCGCCGGATATTCGGTGAGAAAATTTAAATGAATAGATTCAATTTGGTATACCTTTTGTTTATGTAGTTCGCGCCGTGTATATAATTACATAGCCAAGTACAGAAGCGATACCTAATAATCACGATGCCATGTATAGATACGGTCTGTATATGAATATCGTGACGTCAAGCTTAATCGTTCGTTCGAATTATTAATATCGTAACGCAAAGGGCGAAATGACAGCTCTCGGTAAATTTTCGCGAAATGAAAATTTCCACGTTGACGTATTGCCCTGACCTAGTAATATTCGCAGCATAGACGAGCTAAACAGAAATCCTTTTTTGGATCGCGAAACAGATGTCGAATGCGAAATCATAAACGATCAATTAGGTAACGATTAAAAGACACGCAGAGAACGAGAAAGCCAACGCGGTGAGGGGCGCGGGGCGGCATATTATATTTTAAAATTGCAATTACACGCGTATACACGGCATATCTTCGTGAGACACGTAAAAATGGCTAAATTAAATTACACCATCGTTTTATTCCTATTGCACGTCGTTTTCTTCTTCGACCTGGCGGATACTAAAAATGGCGAAGAGGAAAAAAATCCCATCAAACGCGAATTTATTTCATTCTGTTACGAATCATTAACCTCGGTCTCGATAAAAATTATATAGAGTGCAAAACGCACGTATAATTTCTGATTATATCATTTGTCAGTAGTATGCACCTGAAATGCATGTTTTTTTCAGGTTTTAAAGTTACGACCGCGTCGGTGCATTTCTTACAGGTCGAGCTTGATAATCTGGTTTTATTTATATCTCGAATCCGCGGCGTATTTGGTTCGTAATTGTATTTCCGCCTTGTTTCGAGTAAAGCTCGAGCTTTCACGAAGCTCCAGCAGGTTGAGTTGCGTTTAGTGATAAGGAGAAAGCGAATTTAATTTTCGGTATATTCGTACGCGGAACTAGTTCCTAAGGTGGAGTTCTATTATTTTACTCTTCGTCAAATCTTTATTTTTATGTCTTTCGATGAGCTAATGACCTAATGAGGAATTCTGCGATATTTTTCACGAGCTGTGAAATGATTTATGGTGTTTGTAATCAGTTCTAGATGTAAGAAGGTCATAAAAACGCTTTTTTTTTTTAGCGAATTCCTGTATGAAGCGAGGTGATACACATAGATGAAATATTATGCGAAATATTACGTATGCGAGTGAACTGAAGTGTGACCATGTTTTAGAATCAAGATAAGATCTCCTAAGGATTTTGTCTTATTGAATGTTTGGACGATTAGGTGAAAAAACGGACATGGTAGCAGGAAAAATTAGAAAATAAAAAGAAAATTGGCGATAAGAAATCAGTGTGGAAGGATTTAAAAATAATAAATCTCGACTTTAATATTCCGATTGCGATGTTTTTGTTTCACTTTCTCTACTTCGATTTTAATATTTTCATATTTCAATTTCGATATTGTTATTTCGATGTTTTGATTTTGATAATTTCAAATTTTTATGTAGGATTTCGATGTTCATATTTCATAGAGTGTATTGCTACAAATCTATTTTAATCTCTTTGTTTCGATATTTCAATTTCCATTCCGATATTTCGATTTTGATGTTTCGATTCAGACCTGCCATTTCGATATATCGATTTAGACGATTCAATTTCGATATATCAATTTAGACGTTTCGATTTCGATATTTCTATTTCGATATATTAATTTAGATGTTTCAATTTTGATGTACAATTTTGATTTTTGATTTCGGTGCATTGATTTCGATGTATCGATTAAGACGATTCGATTTCGATACATCGATTTAGACGTTTCGATTTCGATGTGCGATTTCGATATTTCTATTTCGATGTGTATTATGTTGATTTAGGTGTTTTAATTTTGATGTACAATTTTGATTTTCGATTTCGGTGCATTGATTTCGATATATCGATTAAGATGATTTGATTTTGATGTATCGATTTAGATGTTTCAATTTCGATGTATCGATTTAGACATTTTAATATGCGATTTCAATGTTTCAATTTTGATGTACAATTTTGATTTTCGATTTCAATGCATTGATTTCGATATTTCGATTAAGACGATTCGATTTCGATGTATCGATTTAGACTTTCGATTTCGATGTGCGATTTTAGTGTTTTTATTTCGATATTTCGATTTAAATGTACAATTTTGATTTTCGATAAATCAATTTAGACGTTTTAATTTTGATATTTCAAATTAGTATGCCACTTCGATATTCCGATACATCGATTTAGACTTTTCGATTTTGATGTATGATTTTAATATTTCAATTTCGATGTATCGATTTTAACGTTTTGATTTTGACATTTCGATATTTTCGTCTTGAGAATTCGATTTCGATGTCTATAGTTGCTATTCTAATGATTCCACTTCAATATCTCGATTTCAATATTTTGATTTTGTTATTTCGATATTTTGATTTTAATGTACAATTTCGATTACACAACTCCAATGCTCTAATTTTGATATTTCGATTTTGAGCGCGATTTCGACGTTAGTTCCTATTTCAGAAGATCCACTTCTATATCTAGATTTTCACATTTCGATTTTAGACGAAACATTTAAATTTTTTTTTTTTAATATGTACATCGATTTTGATATTTCGATGTTTCATTTCAATATTTTAATATCGATATTTCTATTTCGACAATTTTTGATTTCATGTGTGATTTTGATGTTCGTATTTTTTTTTCGATATTTCGATTTTGATATTTGAAATTTGTAATGCTTGAATATTTTTTACTTATGAATTTACCACATAATTTTCGAGACTTTGTGAGTAAATTTTCATTTTTCATTGATTAATAAAATTTTTTATGGTTTTTTCTTTAAAAAAAGAATCGATTTTATCAAATTTTCTGTTTTTTATGGAAATGCACCCAATTTTTGATCGAATTTTGAAAAATTTTGGGAGTTTTTTCCTACTGTGGAAATGTGTACTTCTTGTCTGACCAAGGTTGAGATAATTTTTTCGTCGAATTATAATGAAGAATAAATTTAAAATTTCATTCATCTACGAGCACTCTTAAATAAAAAAATTCAACGTTGTCGAAAAATCCATCAACATGATGCATATATGTTTAAATTTAACTCGCAATGTTTACCCAAGATAATAATCAAAGCGTTGAAATATCAAGAAGGCGAGGAGATCATAAGACGAGACGCGTTAATTCATTACATGACTCACGTTTTTAAAGTTCGCTTACGCTATTTGTCAAACCCAAAAGGAATATTTTTCGCGTAATTTCACCACCAAGCGAAAAGCCTCCGAAGAAATATTATTTATGTAATTGTTACTACACGAGGACATAATTAAATTAGCCATCTACAGCGTTTGTAATTTACGAGCGATAGGGAATTTATTGCAATTATTAGAGCGCAGAATGCGCGGAATTATTTTCCATCTATTGTAACGGAAAACTATTGAGCTTAGCTGCGCCTGATGCGGGGAATTTACTCTTTGGCATGTGTGGGTGTGACCGCGTGTATGCTCTTGAGCTATGTTATTTTTCCGTCATATTAAATGATAGCGGTTTATTTTTCGTGTTGTATACGCGATTATGTATGAATTGCTAATTAAAAATTACGCTATGTTAACGAGCCGTAGTAGTAGGAGTGTATTTCCAAAGATCTAGCTATTCTCGTTAATCTAGTCGACGATGTTATCGTAACGTGTTGAATGAGAGATTATGTAGACACGGAGTATCGCGTGTTGTATTTACTCTTCAATACTGCCAACGCTGTTGGCTTGCGCGGCTAATATATTACACCGGAGTAGGTAACAATTGTTAAGTAGTATTTCACCGACAAATGTAATATGTCATTTCGGGCTCCTCATAAACCGCGTAAGCATAGCGGCCTCTAACCAGTGAAGACCTGAAGAGGCCGGACGAATTCGAGTACGTGGTTTTCATTTGTACAACGCATTAATTATCGAGCCGAGTGTGCTCTTCCAGATGAAAGAAAAATCAGACGAGGGTCATTTGACGAAGCTCTCGTGTTTGGACCGATCGGTGTAATGATTCAGATCATTATCTACTAAGTAGAAATAAACGTCATGTATTTTCGTCTAGACCAGACGTAATTATTGTGCAACGAAAAAAAAAATACCCAACACCGGTAATGTCAGCTAGACTGTTACACCGGAGATTTTTAAATTGCTTCGCTTCCCTTGCTTTTAAAACATTAATGGACGAATGAATCCTGATAGCGTATTCGAAGGAACACGAATGTTAGTTTTTTTTCTTCTTCTCTGTGCTACGCGTACGCACATATGTGCTCAGCCCATAAGTTACATTTGAAAATAGCGCGCCTGAAAACCACATTAAAATTATTTACATTGGTAAATGCAGATGTTTCTGTGGCCGTAACGAGCTCCAACATCATGTGTAAAACGATTGTTATGATAGATGATGAAGCGTACTACGAACACGGAACGACGATTTTAGACGGATTTCATGACGTGTTCCGAGTGTAACTATTGGGACGAGTTGTGTTGGAGATTTGCCGAAGAACATCATTGGTTCTGTGGAAAGGATGTTCGAGAGTTATGGCGACACTTATATCGAATTATATATCGAGTACGAAAAGAAGAAAAGATGAGGGGATCGCAAAATTTCACCTAAATACTCATTAATTACTCCAAGATGATAATTCCCCCCCCCCCTCTTCGTCTTTTTTTCGTAAATCGATTTTTTGTCAACTTAAAATCTAAATAATGAAGAATTATTTATCTGATTAAGTGATTTTCAAAATGGCCGCCGTTTTGTGGAGAAATTAGGCTTTTTTATCTGAAAGGCTATAGGCAGGTAAGCATAAGTGATCTGCCTCAGGACTCAGATTTTGATGATATTTGGGTGGTAGATGGGTACCATCGAGAAACGTTCATGACCAAAATTTCACCCCCCTCCCCCTGTCTTTGAGAAATAATTTTTTTTCGGAAATCAGATAGGAATTTTTTTCTTAAAATACAGTCAACGGAATTAATTCAAATTTTGGTACATGATAGACCCTTACAGGGGCCTTCCATGAAAAAATCAACACCCCCCACTTCAATTTTTTCCCCTCCAAACGGGCGTTTTCGACTCAATTTTTTTTTAACTACTATATCAATCGGCAAAATTATTAGACCACATTTTTTCGATGTATTATTGACCTCTGCATGTCATATATTTTTTTCAAAATTTTGCCTCACCGGGGCCGTGGTCAAACATCGTAAAAACCGCGCGCGCGCGTTGGATGAAACTTCCCACTACGCGGTAGCGCCATACTCACCGTTGCGCGCGGCCCCGCGTTAGGTCTGCAGTAACGTGCCTACGTAGCAACGCGCGTAACTGTGAACGAGACGCTACAGCACAGTGGGAAGTACCGATTACGCGTGCGCGTTAAAACTCGTCATTTAAATAATTTTTTTCTCAAAATGTACTGATTTTTGAACGATGGGTCATATAACATTTTTTGTTTGAAATAGTTTCAAGATTATTTTGCAATTTTTTTGGAGTCCAAAAAGTCGACTTTGGTACGTTATTTTTGGTCTTGTTTTGCTTTTTAAGAAAATCGAGTTTTTAGACTCCAAAAAAATCGCAAAATAATTTGTCTTAATCGATGAATCTTGTAGAAATATATTTTCAAAAAAAAAAAAATGTAGCTCTATTTGGACTCTGAGAACTTTCTGTTTTTTTTTTCATGGAAATTCGGCCATCGTAAGAGATATGTACGGCTACGATTTTTTTCCTATAACTGTAAATTTTTTCGTGTGCATATTCTCAATGTCATTTTGTCTCTATGTATTTTTTATTTTACATCATATTTGTGTATTCAGCGACACACCTATTTTTTAGCGTATATATCTTGGCAGGAGATTGGAAAAGAAACCCTTTAGGGTTAGATAATTGTACACAGAGCATATACAAGGTAAAATGTTGGGTTTTGTAGGCCTATACGTAGACTATACATCCTCCCATTCGGGTATGTTATTAAATCAAGATCACGGCTATTCGACGAACTGGTTATTTTCGATGTAGAATATTTTTTTCGCTTGTACATTATATACAACGCGTATATTATATTCGTTTTAAAATAACAAGTTGAGAAAATCGAACATGTTGCACTGTTCTCGCCTACAGTTGTATAATTCGTCGAATATACTCGGCGCTTCGACGCCCGGGATGGTTAATATATACGGAAATTGGAGAGAATTATAAAAATCTAGTAATTAGTGTCGAATTCGGCGCGCATGGGTTGCCTGACAGCGTAAATGTAATTTAACGTGCAAACGCGATGTACATTTAACGAGGGTATGTGATTATTCGACGTTATAGACAATGATCGTGTTTTTGGGTTTTGTTATTTTTTCTCCTCCAACGTCACGGAGTTATTTTTCTCATCGTTTGTTTGGGTGTGAGAATGTGGCCTCATAGGTGGTCGTAATTGATTGCAAAGGTTGCCAAATGCGTCGAGAAAGTACCGAAGATGAGAGGGGTTAGATCAAAGAAAGCGTCTTGTTTGGGTGTGAAACGTATTCAGGTTCCGTTTTGTTGTGATTTTCGGTCTATTGATTGTGGTTTTTTCACCGTTTTGTTTTGATTGATGGGTTTGGTTGTGTTCGTGGTGTTTGTATATGTGGAGTGGGTTTTTAAATTGATTATATGATGAAAATTTTGATCGATTTGAGATGGGAATGTTGTTTGTTTAAATGGTTTTTTTGTTTTGGATTTTAATTTTGTGAAAATCAATTGACCTAGATTTTGGTGTTGAGCGAAGATGATGGCTTAATCGAATTGTAACAAATGTAGAAATCGTCGAATAAAAAATGAATATATTTCTGAGTTATGTTTAGAAAAACTAGCGCCTTATCTTCAAAAACGAGTTTTACAAGGAACTAAATTACGATGTGATTTTGAGGTAGCTTTTGAAGCCTTTTTTTCAACGAATCTCGGAACCCTTTACTTGAAAAATGACCCATGAGACATTAGCTAATTTTAGTTGACATTTAAATTGTATTTCAAAGTTACCCCAAGTGTTCAAATTCGCCTCAGATAACCGTACAGTATGAAAGTTTCGCATTTCAGTTCTGTCATTTGAGCTCACATGAGACCAGAGATAACACTTGAGGTGATACCAAAAATTGCACAAATTTTGAAGAAGGTTATTCCACAAATAAATTTTTTTGAAGTATGTATTCAATATTGTTAAAATTACGCAAGGAACGCAAAGAAAGTATCTAAAAACTTGGTAAGCAATAAAAAAAAGCAAGAATTTGAAAATATTTTGAAAACATCACAGGAATCCCGAAAATAGCCGAATTCCGACGAGAATATCCGAAGGTAACCGACAACCGAACTGTGGCTGATTTTCAAACAAATTGGTCGAAATTTTCCGAAAATGTTCAAATTTTATCGAAGTACTTAATTAGGTCCAAAAATAACCTCAAACTCAATAAAAACTCTTGAAAACATGAAAACTGAAAATTTTTCAATAGTGATAGAAATTATGTGTTTTATTCTTGAACATGTCATTTTTGAACACTAAGTAGGCCGAAAGTTTGAAAATTTACAAAAAATAATTATAATAACAACAATGGTAAAAATTCTCAAATTTTGAACAAAATGATGAGTTATATATTTTTATTTTCAATTTTTCAATAATTTACCAAAAAAATTGTATTTTTTTGAGAAAGGCTTGAAAATACATGATTCATCTCCAATCTTTTCAACTTCTAAATTTTTCCAAAAAATTTAAAAATTTTTGAAAATTAACAAATGTTGGCTCATTTTTAAAAATATCAAATTATATTCGAATTTTTTTTATCAATTTTTTGAAAATATAAGCAATTTGAGAAATATTTTTGAATACAGAACGATTGTATGTTGTTTTCGAGATTAACCGAAAATTATCAAAAACGATCGAACCATCACGAGCATTTTCACTTGCCCTGGAAATGACTGAATTTTAATGAGAATTCTCGATGATGTCCGAATTTCATAGAAAACACAATTTTTTGTGTGATTGTTGGTTTCAAGTGAATCATTTTTGGAAATTTATGTAGTTCGACCAATATTGTCAAACACGAAGTAATTCAATTTTATTTACGATCATGACCGAAAAAGACCAAAAACGATCGAATCATCACGAGCATTTTCATTTGCACCAGAAATCACCGAATTTCAACGAAAATTCTCGATAGCGTACGAATTTCCACGACAACTCGATTTTTCTTCCATTTGTTGGTTTCAAGTGAATCATTTTTCGGAAATTATGTAATTTGGCAATATATTACGAAAAACGAATTAATTTTATTTTATTTACGATCATCACCGGAAGTTATCGAAAACGATCGAATCATCACGAGGATTTTGATTTGCACCGGAAATCACCGAATTTCAACGAAAATTCTCGATAGCGTACGAATTTCCACGACAACTCGATTTTTCTTCTATTTGTTGGTTTCAAGTGAATCATTTTTCGGAAATTATGTAATTTGGCAATATATTACGAAAAACGAATTAATTTTATTTTATTTACGATCATCACCGGAAGTTATCGAAAACGATCGAATCATCACGAGGATTTTGATTTGCACCGGAAATCACCGAATTTCAACGAAAATTCTCGATAGCGTACGAATTTCCACGACAACTCGATTTTTCTTCTATTTGTTGGTTTCAAGTGAATCATTTTTCGGAAATTATGTAATTTGGCAATATATTACGAAAAACGAATTAATTTTATTTTATTTACAATCATCACCGGAAGTTATCGAAAACGACCGAATCACCTCGAACATTTTATTAGTCCCGAAAATCACCGAATTTAAACGATAGGCCTCGATGGCTTCCGAATTTCCTCGACAACTCGGTTTTTCACATAATTACTGCTTTCAAGCGAATCTGCACTGTTATACATTACTTCCCTCCTGCTCCTTCTACACCTCACTCATCGCTAAGTGCTTCGGATTCATTCGACGTTAAATTGAATACGAAAATTTCAATACCTCTCCCGAGATATAAAATTATCGACGAACTTTTCAATTTCTACTCAGACTTATCAGTAACAAATGGTTCGCCCAAGAGGGGATTTGTCGGCGAAAGAGCGTGCGTTGCGCGGAACGCGCGAATTGATATAGAAAAGATTAAAAAGAAGTAATTTCGTGACTATGTAATTCCGTTCGTATCGGCTCTCGTTTTTCTCCTCGGAATTGATTTTTTACTACTTTTTTCTCTTTATTAATTCAAAGAAAGCGAATATTTTACCGTATTCATTTTTGCAGCCCGAAACGGTGCCGCAGGCGTGTATCGATATGAATAAAGTACTGGACGTAGCCGAAGCCGAAGAATTAACCGGAAATCCGTACAGTTTAGCTATTACAACACACGAAGAGGTACATTTTGTAAAAGCCACCAGTAGAGAAGAAACAAAATGGTGGATGGATGTGTTATCGGTGTTCCCGAGGTCAAAAGTGAGTATCTGGATATTTTCTACCATTTCTCTTTACGCGCCGATGGAATAACGAAATTAGATCCCGTTAGAGACATTGTGACAAACTGATAAATTTTCGTAGAAGCGGCGCTGCGATTGAAGGGGCGCTTTGGTGTTTGGTGAAAAATGATTGGGTTTATTTGATAAAATACATGGATTTATGTCGGCGAGATATGTTTAGCTAATGATAAAATGTCTTACTGGTTGTAAGAATGTACGACGTGGACGATGCGGTGGCTACGGTGCGGAATATCAATGCGTATTTTTTTTCCTGTATTTCATTTCGCTGATATAGTCGAATGACGCGTGGGCGAGACACGCTTCGGCTTCGGGCATACATGTCAGACTATTTTAAGCCTGTATTGACCCTGTGGAATTCCTTTGTGCGTATTACGGGCATCTAAATCCGAACTGTATACTGGTCAATTCGATTCCCCGCTAAGTAATCTACCATCTGTATAAGTTCACGATCCGGTCTGCGATAAAATCTGTTATTCAAATAAGCCCCCTTCTTTTGAATTCGGTTCCGTACGATTCGAAGATCGTTCTATGTGCGCGATACGTAGACTCTACGTCTAGATTTCGTTATAAATGGTTGTTTATCTGATGGAAAATTATTGTACTTTTGGCCGCTTTGGCTAATTCTTTCGGATGGTTCGTGGTATGGCGTCTTCGATGGCATTGATTGTTATCGCGAAACTCGATGATGTTTTGACAATACGCGAAGATCGATTTGCGTACGTTGGAGGAGATAACGTGGCGTTGATTTGTGTACCGAGACAGGTCGACGGAGCGTTTTCGGACCCCGATGGCAAACAAGAGCCTCGTCTCGATGCTGTGTTTATGGTAATTCGTAAAATTATCCGTTTCGATGGACCATATGGTTTGGTAATTTTTAAACGATTTCTCGCACCAAAAGCCCCGTCGCCCTGTTGCCTTAACGCTCCAATTTCAACAATCGACCTTGGTCTAATTTTCACCCATTTCGAAAACACCCACCGACTGAAGGGCCTTTGAAACGGAAGAAGCGGCGGAAAAACTCGATCGAATTAACCATCTGTGTAATAAGATCGTGGCCGTATTGTTTTACCGGAGTTAATGAGCCGTAATTGATTGACTGATTACTATAATGTCTGTGAAACCGATTAAAAATACGGCGGGGAAGAGTTGGAAGAAAGCGCGAGCCAGGAAGCGAATCAGTCGAGTAAACAATGAATCAATTTACGCTATTTAATTTTTCGTCGTCGTCAATGCGTATCTTCTCATCCGTTCGATTGGTGGATTTATTACATACGGAGACTTTCTTCGCAGCGGTGCATCTCGGCTTCTTTTTTCGTTCGATGAAAGGTATATTTTTGTCGCGAGTACTGTAACGGGTTTTAATTATTGTGGTAAAGGTTTCGATTCGACAAGGCGACCTCGATGGGTTCTGCGGCCGGTAACCATCGAGATATGATATACGTTTGCGAGTGGTTTTCCAAATTCAAGTGTTGCGAGGTAAATTGCATTTATGTTGGGCGACTTTCGTCCATTATTCGCTTTATTAGAGTTTTTTGGTGATTTGATTTCGCATTATTGAGGCATTTATGCAATCAAAGGGAAGCCGGTGATTCGTGATTCATATTTTGTACGTTTTTTCGAAGATAGTTTCTTGTTTGCCGTTGCTGTTGTAGTCGTCGTTGTCGCCAAGCTCATTTTGCCAAAAAAGCCACTATCATTGTTACCGTCGCAGGCTGACATCGCGGGAGCGTGTTCCGGGTATTTTCTTTCTGCCATCGAATGCCGTCTGATGCTCACACGCACCCAACCCTAGATCATAGATAACGATTTATCATTTTTCAAAAACTTTTCCCGAATTATCTTCCATCCTTGGAAATACACTTTAATCATAATGTATTTTCTTGAACAAAATGTGTACAAATAGCTCAAATATGACGAAAAATTTGTTCAAAAATCCTTAAAAATTGTCAAAATTTGGCTTAACTTGATTAAAGCTACTTAAAATAATATACAATTGTCGAAACGACATTAAAATCATTCAAAGTAGTTCAATATTCGTTCAAAACTGCATAGAAGTTGTTCAAAACAAATGAATTGATAACAAATTTGCAATTAACGACATTTTGATATTTTTGTGTGATTTTTAACCATTTTAAACAAATTTTCATTGATTTTAAGCTGTTTTAACAACATTTTAACGTTTTTTATGCTAGTTTGCGTGATATTTAGCCATTTTAAACAAATTTTCATTGATTTTATGCTGTTTTAACATCATTTCAACTGTTTTGATGCATATTTGCGTGATTTTATGCAATTTTAAACCAATTTTCATTGATTTTAAGCTGTTTTAACAACATTTTAACGTTTCTTATGCTATTTGGCGTGATTTTTAATCGTTTTACTCAAATTTTGATGGATTTTATGCAATTTTTACAACATTTTAACGTTTCTCATGCTATTTTGCGTGATTTCATACAATTTTAAACCAATTTTCATTGATTTTAAGCTGTTTTAACAACATTCTAACGTTTCTCTTGCTATTTTGCGTGATTTTATGCAATTTTAAACAAATTTTCATTGATTTTATGCTGTTTTAACAACATTTTAACTGTTTTGATGCATATTTGCGTGATTTTATGCAATTTTAAACTAATTTTCATTGATTTTAAGCATTGTTAACAACATTTTAACTGTTTTAGGGCATATTTGCGTGATTTTAAGCAATTTTAAACAAATTTTGATAGATTTTATGTATTTTTAACAACATTTCAACTTTTTTGATGCATATTTACGTGATTTTAAGCAATTTTAAACAAATTTTGTTGCATTTTTGGCAATTTTAACAAGATTTTAACGTTTCTTATGCTATTTTAAGTGATTTTAAACAATTTTAAACGAATTTTGGAGGATTTTATGCAATTTTAACTTGATTTGTACGTTTCTTATGCTATTTTGAGTGATTTTCAACAATTTAAACCACATTTTGACTGTTTTCATGCATATTTGCGTGATTTAAAGCAATTTGAAACAAATTTTTTCTGATTTTATGCATTTTTAACAACATCTCAACTGTTTTGATGCATATTTGCGTGATTTTAAGAAATTTTAAACAAATTTTGATTGATTTCAGGAAATTTCGACAACATTTTAACGTTTCTTATTGCTAGTTTACGTGATTTTGAACCATTTTATGCAATTTTTATAACATTTCAACTGCTTTGATCCATATTTTCGTGGTTTTAAGCAATTTTAAACAAATTTTGGTAGACTTTAGGCAATTTTGACAGAATTTTAACATTTTTTATACTATTTTGAGTGATTTTCAACAATTTTAAGCAATTTTAACAACATTTCAACGTTTCTCATGCTATTTTGCGTGATTTTTAAGAATTTTATGCAATTTTAACAACATTTTATGTTTTTATGCAATTTTGAGCAAATATTGAAGAATTTTATACATTTTAAACTACATTTTGATGGTGTTTTTTGAAATTTTAACTTGATTTTTCGTAAATTTAATCGTTTTGCACTATTTTTGTATAATTTTGAGCAAATACTTGATCTCTTTTAGTCAATTTGAACCACATTTCAACATTTTCTGTGTAATTTTGAGCAAATTATGGAAAATTTTTCGCTAATTTTAACCACATATCAAAGTGTTACCAGAGTTGTCGGTGCTTGAAAGTTACTTTTTTTGATTTTCGCTTCGTCGACATATCAGTAGGTAACCTAATTAGGCTGTTGACGCGTTTTGTTAGAAAATATAATATTTTCGAATTTTTTCGAACGAGTTAACCAATTTAGTACATCATTTTCCATTATTACAATTAAATTAACTTCTCGATACGTCGGTTTCGTTTATACGAATGAGCACACAGGCGGCGTGTTTCGAACAGGTTTTCGAAACCAGATTTTTTTTCGAACGGGAGGAAAAAAAACGAAGATATATTTTAAATTGGTAGCGAGTCGTGGAGGTACGTAAGAATTTGATATTTCGAAGACGTAACTACTCATCAAGTTTTTTGAAAGGCAACAATTACGTAATTCTAATTAACCATTGGGAGATGACTCCTTTTGTATGGATATGGCGACGTGGCGGCATATAGGAATAATTAACGTAAAGGTCTTCGGGGTGTGGATTTGGTAATTAACGCGGGTCAATGTAAAACAAAGTGTTCGTTGTGATGAGATGATATAGTCTTGAAAGAAGCTGGCGGTGAATGCCGCGTATGCTAGGCGAACTTTAGGTATATGGGGGTAAAAAGGGGGGAGGGAATCGCTATATTGGGTATATCGGGCTATGATATGCTGGTGAGCTTTATATGGTTGTAAAGGTAGGAGCGTAGAACAAGTGTAATTATTAGGTAGTACAATCGGCCGCATAACTCGAGGCGTGTATGTGGTAATTACGTCATGATGGGTACTGCGAGGATTCTGCAGAGTATCGGCGTGTATTTCTCTTTTGGTAAATCGATTGTTGCGTCGATTGGGTAATGGAAAGTAAAGGTTGCGGTCGAGTATAAAGATTGAATTTTTTTTTGTGTAATCGATGTTAATGCGTTTATTTCAGGGTCGGCATAAAAGGAATGCAACATTTCCAGTCAGCAAGTCTGTCACGAATGTCGCTGTCGCAACTAACGGCTCTTTGATGCAACCAACCGTTACTTCTACCAGATCAGGTAAGAAGGAAACATGTTAAATATTTCTGCCTGCAGTCTACGTTGGGCCCCCGAAGGTGCAATAAACGTCTCAATAAAAATTTTATATCGTGGCCGGAGTAATAACGGTGGTTTTTTTGATACGCTAAAACGCGAAGAGCGCCGGTGCAAGGCGAAAGTGATATGGTCATTTGGACGTAAGGCTTCTGTATACAAGCGGCACTTGTTTGATTGCTCTATCGTACAGTAATTACCCATTAAATAACGTATTGTTTACGGGCACCAGGAAGCGGCTGAAGTTAAATTTCATGCGGTCGAATACCGCGCATAGTTGAAGAACGCCAGTCGCCATCGGTTCCGAGGAATGCCAGCAGGTTCTACACCTTCGCACTTCGCAGTTATGGGCAATTCGCGAAAAAATCGATATCGGTGATGAATTTTTATAACGTTAATGACCAGCTGCGATCTGGGGAACATCGTCGAGCAGTGGGTGGTAAATTAGCGTGGTTATGTAATGCTCGGTCATCGAGGTTTTACCGTTTTTATCAACCACTCGATCACGTTTTTTTCACATTTTCGCCCACCGCATTCCGACGGCGCATTGTTGCACTTGTAAGCGTCCCGGGGCGCAGTTACCCCTAATTTAGAGGATCGACTGAGTACTTTTGCTTTTATCCGAGATACCTTTTATCGAAGTACGGGTTAATGCCTTCAGTCACGATCGTCGTGCTGGTGCTCGAAAGTGATGCGTAGTTTGCGGCGTGCAGGCCGCAGAGGAGCCGAATTTGCCTAGAATTCCGATTGGCTAGCGTGTATACGTAACGTGTTTTTTTTACGGTTTCTAGATTCGAATAAAAAATTTAATTAATGTCGAAAATAACTATTGTTTTTTTTTCTGAACAATAAAATAATTATTTTTTTCTTCGAATCGTCGCGAAAATGACAGTGAAATCGCAAATCAACTGTGTTCTTGAACGTCATTTTAACGCGCAGTCCGAATTTTTTATCGTATTTTCACTCTTCTTCCTGTATAAAATCGGCCATTTCTGTGGATTCGTTGTTGCAGATCCGATGATCAGTCATGTTTCGTAATTGAATGACGGAAATTGAAAATTATGCCAATTGTCGTATATAAAATTCCACTAAAAAGTAAAAAATAACAGAACGTTGGGCTTCATTAAGGTGACGTTAGAAAATACATTGTACTTAGACCTATGCAAAAAAAATTCCTGAATAAAGCAATCAAATCAGTGCATCCAGTCAGTGAAAAAAAAAAGGAAAAATGAAAGAAGAAATGTTGATCACGCGTATAGCAATTTTTTAAATCGTATATTTCGATTTTTGGATTATTCCTATAATTAGACATCCCTATTTACCTCCACTTGGGTCAAAGAAATGCAAATTTTTCGCTATATTAAATTTTTACTCAAATTTCTTGATTTCTTTTTGAATTTTGGTAAAATTAATATTGTGCTTTTATGCTCTCAAAAATGAAAATTACAACGTAAAATTAATTCAAGCTGAATTTTGGCCGAATTTTCAACCTTAGGAGGTTTAGAATCATTTTGTATATGAAATGATTTTCGTCTTATTGGAG